>JAYESA010000001.1:113864859-113885830 GCA_036927795.1 Iris macrosiphon | reverse complement strand
AGATTGGCCTACCATTTATTCAGAAAGCAGGAGTCGAAGACAAGATCGATTTCATCGAGTCGCCTGCGCTTCCCGTCCTTGATAAATTGGTTCAAGAGGTAGTGACTTTACCAAGTAAATATGTAATTTGCCTGGTGACTTTCATGTCATGAGAAAAGTCTCTACTTCTGAAGTATGTACTTTAAATATGAACAGGTTGGGGAAGACGAGCTGTATGATTTTGCATTCATCGACGCTGACAAGGTGAGCTACGGTGAGTACCACGAGCGGTTGCTGAAGCTAGTCAAGGTCGGAGGAGTGATTGCCTATGACAACACTATATGGTTCGGAACTGTGGCAGTTCCGGAGGATCCTTCCCTTCCCATGTTTGCCAAGGAGGGCAGGAAGGCCTTGATTGCGCTGAACAAGTTCTTGGCTGCTGATCCTCGCATCGAGTTGTCGCAGGTCCCAATTGGCGACGGCCTGACCATCTGCAGACGTCTCTATTGATGATCTTCGACTGACTGCTTCCTCCTTCCGTTGCAACATTTAGGTGCAGCTACTGCACCTGGGTCTCAATCTCCAGAATTGAGACATTAGAACTTTGGTATCTATACTTATATATGCTTTATGTGCACAACAATGTTATGTTTTGTCAAATGTTTGCAATAAAAGGTCAATTTGGTTCTGCGCTTCTCCATGATTTTCATAACCTGTAACATGCTCCATGATTTTCATAACCTGTAACATGCTCTTCTTTGTTGGATGAAGGCTCTTCTTTGTTGGATGAAGCAACTTCCCACGACAGATTGTTGTACTCGTTATCTGATGTTTCACTACAACAATTATCAGAAAATTTTCTATAACAATAATATATTTGAATAAATTAGATAAAACAAAATAACTTTGAAGAATTTGGACAGAATGAAACATTACAACAGTGGCACTGCCAGAAATTGAACTTGTGGCTCTGGCTGAAATCGAGCAGGCTCGGTTTTAATGTATGTCCGGATTAATGCATGGATGGGTGACGGCTTAATAACATAGGCTATATATTTTCACCCCCATTCTCTCTGTTGAATCGTGTCATACATTAAACCCTCACCTACCTATGCTAACCTGCCATGCCCATGCATTAATCCAACTATGCTCAATTTCTACTAGAGCCAGTGGTAGCATGTTTCATTATGCCAAAATTCTTTCGTTTGTCTAATTTATTCAAATATATTATCGTGATAAATTTTTTTCTCAATAATTATAGGAATTTGTGGGACTATGAGTGAAACTAACCAGACACATGATTTCCAACTCCGTAGACTAAGGGTCCGTTTGGATACACTTTTCTAAAATTTTGTTCTGAAAGTAAGTTATAAAGTTGTTTTCTAAGTATATAAATTTTGGCTTTGCTTTTGGTTACTTTCATGTGGAAAGTGATTTTAAGAAACAAAAATTGCAGATTCGGTTTGGTAAAATATTTTTAAAAATTAATTTTTTAACTGTCCATACTGTTCGTGTGTAACTGTGTCCCTACAAAAACTTTTCGTGTCCAACGTCGTCGTGCCCTCGAGGTCGACCTTTGTCGAGTCGAGTCCTCCGCCGTCGTTCCCTCGAGGTCCCAAAACTCTAACCCTAAGCTGGTCGTCGTCCCAAAAACCTAAAACCTAACCCTGACCCTAATTTGGCCATCGTCGTCCCGTTGTTCCTCGTCGATGAGGGAGAAGCTCATAGCTCGAGGTGGCCGTCGTTGTCGACATAGCTCAGACCATCATGTCGAGGTTGTCATGTCCACGAGGTCGTCCGTGAGGACTCCTCTCCCCGAATGCGTCGTTCTTGACCCAGCTCAGATCATCGTTTCACGGTCGTCCACGAGGACTCCACCCTACCATGACACCGCCTCTCGGAGAAGAAAGGGAAGAGGGGGGGGGGGGGGGGGAGACGGTGGGGGGAGTGTGAGACGGAGGTGAGGAAGCCCGGAGGTGGAGGGTGTCGAGGTGGGAAGGAAGGAGAGAGTTGGGAAGCTGGAGTTTAGGAGAAATGAGGCGAGAGAGAGAGAGAGAGTTTTGTTTGGGGGTGGGGGAAAGCTGGCTGGGGGTGGGGCCCACCAAAATAAAGTGAGCAGAAAAAAAATCTATTCAGAAAACAACTTTTTTGTGCTTTCTGAAAACAGGTGTTCAGAGTGTCATTTTTGGAAAAAAAATTGGAAAAGTTATTTCCAAGTGTTTGTTGCCAAACACACTTTGGATGAATTTTTACATTTCAATTCAGAAAGCTGAGTTTAAAAGTGTAACCAAACTCTTGCGAAAATAATATGCTATTTGTGTATGGAAACTTTTGTATCTTTGAAGTTGGTTGAAATATACTAAAAATGTAACATTGTTCGATCTAATATAAAGTTGTGAAGGTTGTTTGATCTCTTGCGAAGAAG
The DNA here is from genome assembly GCA_036927795.1 of Iris macrosiphon. NCBI lineage: Eukaryota > Viridiplantae > Streptophyta > Magnoliopsida > Asparagales > Iridaceae > Iris > Iris macrosiphon. The sequence goes on along the minus strand of JAYESA010000001.1, from coordinate 113,883,426 downwards.
TGTTTAATTTTATGTTACTTGATGTTTGTTGGTGTTGAATGGCAGTCACAATATTATAACTTTGATTGGTGTTGAATAACAATAATGTGGACCGTCAAAATTTTGTCAGTCCAGGCTTCACATAGAACTGTTAAAATTTTGATAGTCCCACTAATAACCCACTGAAAATGTAGGAATGTCATAATTTTGACAGTCCTGAATGAAGTCAGGACTGTCAAAATTTTGACAGTCCTATTTATAAGTTGCTGGAAACATAGGACTGTCAAAATTTTGACTGTCAAAATTCTGGTTCGGATGATCCTTCGACAGGAATTGTCGATGACAATCGAAGAATAACGGGTTGCCTCCGTGTTTCAAACGAAAAGCCTTAGTGCGGTCCGTGCAATATGGATATGAGAGACGACCATGAGTGCTCCATCCTGATAACATTCCATAGGCTGAAAAGTCGTTGATGGTCCACATAAGTGTTGCCACTACTAGAAAAAGCGGGATTAGCGACGTCAAAAGAAATGTCGCTAATAATATATAAATTAGCGACTCCTTATAAAAACGTCGCTAGACGTCGCTAAATGGCGACATTTAGCGACGTTTAGCGACTTTTATTAAGATTTTAAAAGATAAGTCGCTATAAGTTCAATTAAGGTTGCTAAACGTCGCTAAAATGTCTAAGTTAGCGACGTTTAGCGACGTATATAGCGACGTTTATATTAAAAATATTTAGCAACGTGTTTAGCGATGTCCTTGACGTCGCTAAAATTTAATTTAGCGACGTTTTTATTGGACGTCGCTAAACGTCGCTAAAATTTGGTTAATTAGGGCTCGGTTTCGTTTTTCCCCATCTGTCGAAATTTCAAAACGAACAAAATTTCCTCCGCCCCCCTGCTCCGTCGACCGGCTCTCCACCGCGGCTACTCCGGCATCCCCCCTCCTCCTCCTCGAGCTCTAGGTAAACCCTAACTCTCTCTCTCTCTCTCTCTCTCTCTCTCACAGGACACACATGTGCCACTGACATAACACACACTTGACAGACACGACACACACACAGACACTGACAGACACACACACACACACACACACACACACACACACACACACTGATCAGGACCTAGGGTTAGGGTTAGGTTTTTTGACCTGGGGTTAGGGTTAGGGTTAGGGTTTTTGATCAGGATTGATTCCTATACATCTATTTTATTCAATATTGTCAACTATTAGTTTATTCATACAATATTTGATCTATTGGATGTGTCCATGTGAATTGAGGGTTGGTATCATGGTGGTGTGGTGTATGGAGGATGTATCCTAGAGTATCTTGGTGTTGCACACCAAATGTTTGTGAATTGAACTAGTGGTTGTGTGTGTGTATCTATTTATGCCTTAGAGTATCATATGATATGTATATATAAATTGGTGCATTATCTATTTGCATATGAGAGAGTATATGCATATATAGGTGTATCTCGATATATATATAGATAGATATATAGCTACTGTTATCTGTGTTGGTGTTCATAGTGTCTTCTAGCTGTGCTTGATGTGGGAGAGGATAGAAGAGTCGAGTTATGTGTGGGTGTCACTACTGAACTATGAGGCTTCAGGAACTGAACTCAATTCAGTTTGGCCTAGTGCATTAGGCAAGCTGGAATGTGTTGCAGTGGTGTCGGGTTGGCACTGTGAGGAGGGGATTGGTTCCTGTCATCTTCTGTAGTTGGAGAGTGTTGGTGCACACTTGAGCAGCATCAAACACATGCATGCTTGAGCAATGGCAAGGCAGCAGCAAGCACTGATATGAGCCATGGCAGTAGCTAAGGACTGTTGGAAACAACTAAGTGAAGGGAAGATTTAGCCAATGCAGCAGCAGTACAAAGTATCAGAGGTTGCAGACTTAGTTAGGGTCTGCAGGCATGTGTTTGGGTTAAGGTATAGCCAAGTATCGGGTAGGTGTTCACAGGTCACTTGTTGCATGCCAATACAGCCCTTAACTGATACTAAAGTATCAGTTCCTCTATTTGAGACTCATCTATATATCTAATCATTTAACTGGTAATAGGGGATATAGGTGTTGCATGACTTGGGGACACAAGTATTGAGGAGTGTAATGTTAATGGCATAGATAGGTGATCAGTGGTGTGAAGATGTCTGTAGGTACAGAGACATTTCAGCAACAAGTAGAGTACAAAATATCCTAGTAGTCCAGTATCAAGTGGGAGTAACAAGTGACTGGGACCAAGGTATTATTGTGACATACATTTATGAGCTAAGATGTGAGTTGGGGTAAGGTAGGATATTAGTTAAGTTATACTAGTAGTATTTAGTATAGCTAATATTAACTAGTATACTTAGTAATAACTAGTATTAACTAGGCATTAACTAGTATAAACTAGAATACCTTAGTACGACCTAGAAGACATAATATAGCAAGGTATTAACCTAGTATTGACTAGTATAAACTAGTATGGATCTAGAAGTGGCTTAGAAACATCACCATTAACTAGTTAACCATGTTTATCATTTCAAAACACTCATTAACATTTATATTCCATATCTAGGGCTCTTGGACTTTGATAAACGAAAGTATGTATTATATCAGTTATGAAATGAAAGTATTGCTTATTTTAGACTTTGATAAATGGTCAGTTGTTTTGAATATTGCTTATTTTAGAGTTTGATAAATGAAAGTATTTATTATATCAGTTATGATTTATATAGTATGGTTAAGTTATGAAGTTAGGTGATAAACCACTGTATGTAATGATTTATATGATACATACTGTCATTTTTGCAGAAGTATCTAGAAATGGATATGAATTACTATCTGCGTCATCGTTCGTGGATGTACAACCGTCATCCTGATAATATATGCGGTGTGCGGGATGAATTCATTGAGGGTGTACAACAGTTCCTGCAGTACATGGTCGGTACCAAAATTAAGTGTCCGTGTGTGAGATGTCGCAACAGGAAATATCATCCAGAAGTGGAAGTTATATATCATTTGTACTCGAAGGGCTTCACGCCGAATTACTATCAGTGGACTGCGCACGAAGAACTTGTATCTCTAGCATCGAAGTCGAAGCCCTATGTGAAGCCGTATATGGATGTCCACGACCACGATGCTTACGACGACGGGTTGGTGAACATGGTTTATTATGCGGCGGGACCTAGTTTCAATCCGGACAATTATGATACGGCGGGACCTATTTTAATTCGGACAATTATGATGCAGCTGAGGAGGCACCGAATGCCGATGCTGCAAAGTTTATAGAGTTGCTGGAGAATGCAAGGACTCCACTATATCCTGGTTGTGAGGATCATTCACCGTTGGAGGTGGTTACAAGATTATTGAGCATCAAGTCCGATTTTAACATGTCGCAAGAATGCTATAATCGACTGATCGATTTGATTATAGAGATCTTGCCCGAGGGTGCAAAGTTGCCTAAAGACTTCTATCGATCTAAGAGGATGGTGAGATCGCTTTGGATGGGATACGAGAAAATTAATACATGTCGCAACGGGTGCATGTTGTACTACAAAGACAACAAGGATGAATATGCGTACAGATTCTGTGGTGCTGATTGCTACAAGGCCACTGTTAGAGGAAAGTCTGTCGGTGCAAGAAAGCCTACCGATTCGATGCACTACTTGCCTTTGATGCCGCGGTTGCAGCGGTTGTTTATGGTTAAGGAGACTGCAGAAAACATGAGTTGGCACAGGCGAAAATAGATCGAAGGAGTATTGGATCCATTCGACGGAGAAGCATGGAAGCACTTTGATCGAGAGTATCCACATTTTGCCGATGAAGCACGTAATGTCAGATTGGGGCTCTCCTCTGACGATTTTACCCCATTCGGACTTTCGGGCTCCCAATATTCGTGTTGGCCTGTGATCGTCACTCCGTACAATCTACTGCCTTGGATGTACATGAAGACTCCGTATATGTTCCTAACCATTATTATTCCGGGTCCGAACAATCCGAAGAGGAACATCAATGTGTATTTGCAGCCTTTGATAGATGAGTTGAATCAGCTGTGGGAAGTAGGTGCCAATACGTACGATGTTTCTAGAAAGCAGAATTTTCAGATGGTGGACAGTATGCAAGACTAAAGCTAAAAATACCTTTGATATTAACGAAATAGCTTATCAGGAGGACGATCTACCTCTTGTAACAAATATTATAGATGTGGACTCAACGAAAGTTACTCATTACACGAGTAATATTGTAGAAGATGTAGAATTATCCGAAGAGGAAGACGAAGTAGATGAAAGTGAAGACGAGGAGGAGGAAGAGGAAGAGGAGGACGAGGAAGGCGAACAAGATAAAATTTCTGAAGATGATTGAAAATAAAATATATTGCCTGTAGAATGTAACTATATTTTGACTGTAGAATGTAGATCAAGGTTGGAAAATTGACGAAGTAGATGTACTATTTTAACGAATATATGTATTATATTTTGACTGTAGAATGCTTTGAGATATGCATCACATTTTGACTGTAGAATGTACTATATATTTGTGTTTCTCTATATTCATCATATGTTGTTATCAGATATGATAGGACGATACGGAGGATTCGGCAAGTCCCGAGGTAGACAAAGTGCTCCTCCGGTACTGCCTACTGTTGGTTCCAGATCATCGTCGCCCAGTACTCTCGTATATCGATCACTCACATCTCCGACTGTTGGGACGAGTAGTTTCAGGCGTGATAGTACACCCTCGTCCAGCGTTCCTCCTGCTGACGGTACCATGGGGACAGATGAGCATGTTGAGGAGGTCGTGCCCACGTTGTCCCAGCATCAGCAAGATCCTCCATGCGCACCTCCGGAGGAGACGAGGACAGAGATTTGGGCTGACGGTACAAAGTAAGTCAATTAGATGGTTTAGTATAATATATATCGTGTATTTCTTTATTCATCGTATATTGACTTTTTCAGTATTCTAAATAATTATCTCTATATAGATATCGTCCATCGTCGGTTCAGAGATGCCTGGGTCAATTTATGAGGAACAACTACGGTGGCCCTTCGATCAACTACTCTGAGGCTCCGGAGGAGAGGAAGGCATTCTGGTTTGCGCACTTCCAGGTAAAAGTATATTAAATAAATCCTCTAATTTATGCATATTATATAACTTATCTGTGATGCTCACTTACTAAATTATTTATTGTAGCAAACGTATTTCCATCCTCCGCACCGAGCCGAGTTGATCGAACGGTTCTTTCCTACCGTTGCCGCCAAGCTTATTCGAGATGCTCTGGATGACCAGAAGGCTCATGATCGTGTTGGAAAACTGACCCAAGGTTGGATCACGCTTGAGCAGTGGACTGCGATGAGGGCTAGATTCGATGATCCGAGCTACAAGAAAAGGTCTGAGAAGGCCAAGGCGGCTAGACGGAATGCTGCCAAGTGGTGTGGTGGCTCGATTCCGATAACGGAACATTTTCGTCGTTTGGTATGTTTTTTCTTTTAAACTATATTATTTTAATGTAAGTACCATAAAATGGTACTTGGAAAAAATGTTTAAGTTTAGTACTAAATAATATATTTTTAACAGGTACAGAGGGGTGAGGATGCAAACATGATGACCGTCTTCTTGGCCACCCATCGCAAGGACGGAAATCTAATTGATGAGAGGGCCTCGCAGACCTATGTAAGTATTATTTTACTTTGTGTTAATTTTAATATAACTTAGGCAATTATCGAGTTTCTAAACCTTTCTAGGCCGAGTATCTTAGGCTGCGTGAGCGGGCGACTGCTAGTGCACCTACACCTGGAGAGGCTGGTACTTTGTCGCAGCCCGCTCCAGCTTCGTCGGCGGACGACCTATGGGTGATCGCAGCTGGTAGTCTCCAGAGGGGTACGTACTATGGTACGGGATCCTATGGCGCCCTGGTTGCGACGCAGTCATCTAGGGCCTCCCCGACAGCTGCGAATTCCATACAGCCCTCGCAGTCGTCGGCCAGAGTCCAAGAGGCCGTCCTGGAGGCCGTTAACCGTCAGATTGTGTCTCTCTGTGATGAGTTGCTGCGAAGGATGGAGGAGCAGCCCCGGTCCTAGCCGCAGGCGGACGATCCGACGCTCATCGCACAATTCGATATGCTCGACCGCAGCATAACGGAGCTCCGGGATTTGACAAATGATATTAGAGCCTCGACAGACCGCAACATCATAGAGCTGCATGCATCACAGCTATCGATGGGCGAGAGGCTGTCGATGATGCATGATTCAATGATTCATAGCAGTACGAGGCTGTTATCTACCATGGATTCTTACAACCAGCGACTCGCAGACTTGGAGCGGGTACGACCTTCTGGTGCACCTACATCGACACAGACTCCACCGACGTCACTGTCTTCTCCATCGACATCGGTGTCGATTCCACGGGACGAGTATGAGCAGTTCTTATCCTTCAGGCGCGCCAGTGGTCAGCCTCCTGCAGATCCGTAGTAGTATAGCTACTTGCTGGATATTTATATTTTTTTATTATTTAGGATGCGATTGTATGAATATAAATTTGCCATATTCTTTACGATAAGATTTGTTGGATGCTTTCTTTTCTTTAAATTTTATTATATTATTCATATTAAATATATTATTTTACTGGTGTTGAGTGTTCAGTGCCTATTTTTCCCTATTTTTTTCTAGTTCAATGATACAAGTTGCAATATAATACACAGTCCCTGTACAAACTCAAACATACTGAATTATAATACACACACTCTCCCTATCTCTGAGCACATTAAGACCAACACACAACACAGATAGTACTATCTTAATTCACTGATATTCACACAGTTCCTAATATATTTTGGTTTACAACTGATGACTGATACTTGGCCTGTATTTATCCAGTGCACTAGAATTTCCCCCCTTGTTGCTGCTACTGTATCCCTTATTCAATTATTTCTACTACCATCATATACCTGATAATGAAGCCAAGGGGGTTGGCAAACCCAGAAATGTAATTCAGTATTATTTTTTTTATTTTTTTCTGTAAAATTAGTGATATTTTTAGCGACGTTTAGCGACGTTCATATACGTCACTAACTACGTCGCTAATTAGCGATGCTTTTACACGTCACTAATGACGTCGCTAAAAAGTTGCTAAAATTATCGCTGTATGTCGCAATATGCTGACGTGGCAGTATTGCTAGGTCATTAAAGACGTCGGTGTAACGTCGCTATATAAGTCGCTAATTAGCAACGTTTAATGACTTTATTAAACGTCGCTAATTAGTGACGCTGCGTCGCTAAACGTCACTAAATTTAGCGACACATTAAAGTCGCTAAAAAATGTCGGCATAGCGACGTTTAACGACGTTTTTTGTTTTAGCGACTTACTTTTTTCTGACTTCTTTAAAACGTCGCTAATTATGTCGCTAAACTTACTTAGCGACATTTTTTGGTCATTTAGCGATGTTTTTATACGTCGCTAATTTGACTTTTTTTGGTAGTGTGCCCTCATCTGAAAATTCTTCTTTCTAGAAATATCGTACGTGTTGGCACCTACTTCCCACAGCTGATTCAACTCATCTATCAACGGCTGTAAATACACATCGATGTTTCTCTTTGGATTGTTCAAACCCGATATAATAACGGTTAGGAACATATACAGAGTCTTCATGCACATCCAAGGTAGTAGATTATAAGGTGTGACGATCACAGGCCAATACGAATAATGGGAGCCCAAAAGTCTGAAGGGGATAAAACCGTCGGAGAAGAGCCCCAATCTGACATTATGCGGATCCAAAATAAAATCTGGATACTTTCAATCAAAGTGCTTCCATGCTTCTCCATCGGATTGATGATCCAACACTCCTTCGATCTATTTTCGTATGTGTCACCTCATATTTTCTACAGTCTCCATCACCATAAATAACCTCTGTAACCGTGACGTCAAAGGCAAGTAGTGCATCGAATCAGTAGGCTTCCTTGCACCGACATACCTTCTTCTACCAGTAGCCTTGTAGCAATCAGCACCACAGAATCTGCATACGTCTTCATCCTTGTTATCTTTGTAGTATAATATGCACCCGTTGCGACATGCATCAATTTTCTCGTATCCTATCCAGAGTGATCTCACCATCCTCTTAGAACGGCAGAACACTACCAAAATAAGTCAAATTAGTAACGTATTTAGTGACTTCGGATTATGACGTCGCTAATTTTATTAATTTTAGTGACGTAATAAAATGATGTCGCAATGAGTTACAGTTGGCGACATTTAGCGATGTCTAGCGACTATGATTAATATAATAGAAATGGACATAGCCGAGAAGTCGCCGAGAAGTCGCCAAAAAGTCGCTATATATTTTTAAACAGTGATATTTCTACATGTATGTCGCCGAATATTAAATACTAGCGATATTTAGTGACGTGAATATTAGACGTTGCTAAATTATTTTATATAGGGTTTAGATATTTTATTTCCCACATTCCTTCATCCTAAAATTTTAAATTTAGCGACATCTAGCGATACTGTATACTGTCATCGATGTACGACAGAGCACAGTCTTATGGAGCTTCGGACTATGAGCCAGACGACAGAGCACAGCTTGACAACTCTGGCTACGTCTACGGAGCGCAGATAGACGAAGCTGGTGGAAAATTAAAATTAAAGTTTTAAGGACTTTCGGGATATTAGTTCGGTGTAACACTAGATTTAGTCAGGCGATACCAAGTGATTTAGTCAGGTGATACCTTGTATGAGCAAGTTATAACATACCCCTGTATTTAAGTAGTGCAGCTCTACGCAAGGCGCAATAGATTGAGGGAATAATTTGATAGACTGCAAGGATATAGTCGAACTTGGAATGGATAAATGAACAATAAGTGTACTCAAGGATTTGAGGATAAACGTGATATGTTCAAGTTTGGTATAGAAGTGTTATTCTTGGATGAGTTCTATCTTAGTAAGTTTCGATGACTAAACTTCTTTTGAGTGTTGTATTATGTAACAGCCCACTTTGCTTAGTTCTGTAAGATGACTCAAATGGCATATCAGCACTTGGACTTGGCATTTTAATATTTCACTCGGAGTCTCGCTTGGCCTAGACAATCCCTCATTCAGGTGGATGGCTACGATGAACCTGTCTTTGCTTGGCCTACACACCTAAGAATTTAGATATACATACTAGATTGCTAAGCGATAAGCCCTTACATGCTAATAAGAATATAACGCACCTAGCTAAGGGATTAGTCCCATCTTGTATTGCTTGTATTAGAACATGGAATTGTAACTTGGCTTATGTTGGTTTCTCGCACTACCTCCTTAGACTCATGCTAGCGTAATCGCTTACATTTTCAAGTATGGCTATGCCGCATGTTTCCTTAAAGTTATACTGTTCCAATGCTTGTCTATTTTCATATTCGCTATGCTTATCTCATATATTCATGCCACGACCTAGTAACACTATCATATCTTGCATTCATCTAGTTAGCCGAAGAACTATTGAATAGTCATTCCATGCAAGTATGAACCTGAAAGTATTTGGGACAGTTAGGTCCCCAAGATATTTCCCGAACTAAGGGATTGCATCATGTCAAGTAAAGCAAGAAGCACAGCTCATGGAGCAATACTCGTTCAGAATAAGAATCGAGATTAGCATGTCGTGTCATGAATCTGAAGACCTTAGACTTGCATGTCACGAATAACTTGTGTACATGGTATTTTAATCTGTTCCTGCGGACGGTCTTCGGGGCACTGGGGCCGATCCGATCCGAATGGAACATCGTGTTAGTCTTTGTATTCGGGCAGGATGGCATGTAGCACCTCGTGTTACTTTTATTGCATGCCACCTCGTGTTACATATGACACCTCATGTTCCTTGAGTCACATACCATTCTTGCTCATGACTACATCATGGTCCTTTATGGCTATGCCAGCGACAACTGTTCATATAGATTTAGTCATCTCGCTTAGCGGCAATCCGCATGCGAGTTATTGCATCGCACCTGGTAATCTGGAATACCTGAGCTGTAAATCTTCAGATTTTTCAGGATTTTAAAAATAAATTTTTGGAATTTTTCTAGAATTTTCTCTGATTTTCCAGGAATTAAAATAAATGTTCTTCTAAATTAAATATTTTTAAGTATTAAAATAAATATTAAAATATTATAAAAATAAAATTTTTGGGAGTAAAATAAAATATTAGACATAGGGTAATTTTTCTGAAATTTATTGGACCCCGAAACTATTTTTAAATACCAAACAATAATATTTTTAAATAAACCAATTTAAACCAAATAAAATCCGGTTTAATGAACCGAACCAACCCAAACTGGACCACCATGAACCGGACCCAAACCCATTGGATTGGGTCGGATCTGAACCCGACCCACTATCCATACCCAAACTCGATCTACAGTAACCGTCGAAAGCCCGCTCGCCTCCCCGTCGATTACTCTCCGCCGCATGCCCCGACGACTTCTGTAATCGCCGTGCCGCCCCGTGTAAACACCCTATTTTTCGAAATAATTTTAAATATAATTTTCTGAATTTTTTGGTATTTTTCTGGAATTTAAAACGAAGGTAATTATGAGTTAAGGATTTTTAAGCGCAGTTTATTGGTGTTAAAATATTATGAAAATAATATTTTATGATGCAAAATGGAAGACCGGACATGTAGTATTTTTCGATGAATTTATTGGACTCCGGAGATGCGTTTAAAGCCTTAAAATTTTTTGGATTAATTAAACCGAGCCAAACCCAAATTAAACCCAAACCTGAACCAAAACAGCATATTGGGTCGGGTCGGGTCGGATCCGAGCCAAACCAGACCCGGATCCGAAACCCGTGAGGAAACCCTAGCCTGCCGGAGTTCCTGTAGCAGCCTATAAAATCTTCTCGAATTTCGTGCCCAGCCTTCGGAAAACCTAGCCGCCGCGCCGTCATCTCCTCCGACCTACCTCGACTGAACCCGAGCGCCGCCCGCGTCCGCCCCAGACCCCTCTGCTAGCACTCCTCCTTACCGCCTCCGACTACACGCCACCGCTCCACCCGAGTTCGTCCAGCCCCGGCGAACCCCAGCACTCCTTTCCCCCCCTGTTCTCCCCGCTGCCGAGGCCCACCGGACGACTCCACCCGGCTCCCCTAGCCCGTCGTGCTCGCACCCCCTCCGATCAGGCCGACCTAGGCCACCACCCCTCTGCTCGACTCTGCCTCAGAGTCGACCCAACCCTGCTCCCGTCGTCGACCCGACCCAACCGAGTCCATCCAGACACTCCCCGACGCAGAGTCTCCGGCCACGTGAACCGCTCTGGTCGACGGTGCACAACCGCCGTCTTACGGACCTCGCCGACCCTGAGACCGACTCCCTCCGGCGAAGCCTCCGCCATCGTCTCGGACGGAACCCTAGCCTGGACGCACAGGAGACGGAGGACACGTCCAGGACACGAATAATACCCTCGGACACGTGAAATTCAGCATTCACGGAGCCCTGTTCAGGTACCGTTTTCTCTCATCTCGTAGCTCCGTTTTAGTTTTTGTCAGTTGCTACGCATAGACTGTATAACCCTCTCGGTGCCCGTATAACTCGTTCGGTGCATCACGTCCTGTGGTGATCGCACACCGCGATCCAAAAACAGGAAAAACAATGCCCTATTTTACCCCGGAACTGAGTGCGTCCCGCCAAACGGGACGACTTGGTCGCATGCGGTCTTTACTGAAACGTGCGGGACGTTGATACGATCGTGTGGGATTTCGCAAAAGTCGATTCGGATGTGCGTGCACACCGAAATTAACGCGTATCCGCTGACAACGTTCCGTATCCGTCCATTCTGGATCATGCTGTAACTTTATGTACACACGTCAGATTGAGACGAAACTTGCGCCATCGGACTCGTTGTAATACGCTGGTCCTGTGACCCAAGTTTGGTCCAATTCTGAGAACGTTGACAAAATCAAGTATCGTGGGCCCCACAAGCTCCACTTGACGGACAATTTTGTGATCGGCTCATAGGAATCCAATTCTGGAAGTTCTGTTGGGTTCGTATCATCGTTCCTGACTTGTAGACACTGAGTTTGAGGAATTTGGAGACCTTTGACCCTGACACACTTTTCGGTGCAAAGTGGCCCACATATGGAACCCGCTTTGGCCCGGAAATGACCTTTTTGTCCCTGTGTCCAAATTGGACTTAAGGACAGGCATTTCTAGCTATTTGACATCTTCTGAGACGGTTGGTGATGTTTATTATAACTTTTGGAGTAGTACCCACAGGATCCGCTGATACCGGGACGACTGTTGATATTCAAACATCAGGCAAGTGTACCTTGCCAAACTCTGCAGTATTGTTATATATTTTTCTTGCTTCATTATATTGCTGTGCATGCTTAACCTAGGACCGTATGACGTACTTAGCGTCCGATTATTAGTCGGGTGCCAACACTATACGCGGTGTTGTGTATGGTCATCTAGAGATGGATATTCGTGACACTTTATCTTCTCGTACTTGTCTTACCAAGTACACTTTGACCCATGACACTTGACACTGTTCATAAGACAGGATATTTCCGAGATATTCGTGGTGATTCTGTATAGGATACATGACTTGACAGAGATACTATATTCATAGATACATATGACTTGTTGCATTAGTGATGATCCCGCTTGACATGGACATGAGACGTTATGGTCATGATATGCGTGGTTACATTGGGTGGGGAGAGACACACAGGCTACATGATATTTTCTATATATATCTACTACTATTGTGAGGCCATAGACTCTCGTAGCAGAGCTAGGCACATTACGTATTATTACCGCTACCGGCTCCCCGACACAGAGCTTGTAGTGGCTCAGCCTGAGTACTCGTACTGCTCTTACTTGCATTTTCACTTAGATGGTTACTTATTTGCCCTATTTATTTCATTATCTGCTGCCCTGTATTTATTTTGGCATGAGCTTTCTTGTACCTTGCTATGTCCCCTGAGGACCTGGATCCGGATTATGTCCCCAGGATTTGAGGACGAAATCTATCCCGAGGTATACGGGAGCGGAGCAGGAGCTGATCCAGGAGCTGTACCGCCATCCGAGGACGAGGTGTTAGCCGAAGACTTCTCCTGAGCATCCATGTTCATGCTCAGTATTTATTATTTCAGTCATTTATATTCTGGTCTGTTGAACCATTGTATCAGATATTTAACGGGTTGTTCCCCGGAGCATTGTTGAGACTAGCTGATGATTTATATTCCTTATTTATTCTATGGATTATATTTTATATCTTGTGTGGATGAGATTAGTTGTGCCTGTTGTCGTAGACTTGATTTTACAGCTTAAGTATGCCCTGATGGATCCATTAAATTGGGTTTGTCCATCTGTGCGTACTGCTGGCCATTGCCACGTATCTGGTCCCTCGGTATTTTGGGACTGGGGCGTGGCACCCCGCCTTCCCGCGACCTCTCCCCTCCCGTACCGGCCGCCGGATCTCCTCCCCGCCTCTCTATAAAACCCAGCCACCACTCCACCGCTCCCATCCACCACCATCACTATCTCCGGCGACCGCCTCCGCCATCTCTCCACCAGCTCCGGTGATCCCTCGTCCTCCATGACGAACCCCCGGCGATGAGCTCCACCGGCGATGAATCCCAGACAGCCACAACAGCGGCCCGCAGAAACCCCATCAACCAATGCCGCCGTGCCACGCCACCGTGCCGCGTCGTGCCACCCCGCGAGAACGTAATTTCAGTCATCTTCGACTCCCTGTTCAGGTAAAAAATTCTCTCACCTTGTCTCACCATTTTTCGAGCAGTCTGTTATAACCCATTCCCTGCGTGACCCTCTCGATACCCATGCAATTGGTTCGGGGTGTCGCATCCTGTGTCGGTCGTAAACTGCGACGCAAAATCAGGAAAATAATTCCATTTTCTAAAAATTCAGAAAATATCCTGAACTCTCCAGTTCACGACCGTTTTGCGTGCAACCTGTTAATTATTTTAAAATCCACCTAAATAATTATTTAGACCATATGTCCAAGTTTTTAACCCTATTTTTAGTTCAATTTATCAAACTGTAGATTGCATGTTATTTGAGGGTAAAAATGACCAAAATATTGGTTATTTAAATATCCTGATTTTTTTAGAACTGGGTGCACCCAGCTAAATGGGACGACTTGGTTGTGTGCAAAATTTACCGAAAGGTGCGCGCCGTTAATATAGACGTATGAGATTTTGCGAAAGTTGATTTGGATGTGCGTGCACACCGGAATCAACGCGTATCCATCGACAACACCCCGTATCGGCCATGTTCTGAAACTCGTTGTAACTTCGTGTACGCTTGTCATTTCAATACGAAACTTGTGCCATCGAACTCGTAGCAATACGATGGTCCTGTGACCCAAGTTTGGTTCGATTCTGAGAATGTTGACAAAATTCTGAATCGTGGGCCCCACGGCTTCACTTGACGGGCAATTTTGTGATCGGCTCATCGGAATCTAGTTTTGGACATTCTATTGGGTTCGTATCATCGTTATGGACTTGTAGACACTAAGTTTGACGAATTTGGAGAACATTGTCTCTGGCACATTTTTCGGTGCGAAGCGGGCCACATGTGGACCCCGCTTTGACCAGAAACTGTCAATTTTGCCCCTATGTCCAAATTGGACTTATGGACAGGCAATTCTAGCTATTTGATATCTTTTGAACATGATGGTAACGTTTATTACAGCATTCGAAGGAGTACCTACAAATCCTGCTGATACCAGAGTAGCAGTTGGAGTCAGAACCCCAGGCAAGTGTACCTTGCCTTGCAGTAATTTGATTCATATTATTCTCTTGTTCTATTTCTGTGATATATATGTTCAACCTAGGATCGTGTGACATTACTTAATGTCCGAATAATATTCGGGTGTCAACACCGTACGCGGAGTTGTGTAACGTCACTAGAGATGGATATCGAAACCCTATACATTCTCGTGCTTGCATAATCAAGTACGTCATACCATAGGACACCTGATACTATTCCTGAAATAGAATCTTCCTGAGACATTCATGGTGATTCTATATAGGTTACATGATTCGTGATATAGATATTGCATGTGCTTAGCTATCATTATGGCTTGATGCATTAGATAGGATCTTGCGTGTCATGGACATGAGACGTCGTGGACATGAGACGTGTGGTTACATTGGGTGGGGAGTGACACACAGGCTACATGCTGATTATATATAAACCCTTATTAATGCGGTGCTCAAGACTCTAAACCCGAGCTTGACCCATTACGTGATATTACCGCTACCGGCTTCCTGACACCGAGCTTGTAGTGGTCCCAGCTTGAGTTATAGTGATGCTCTCATCTTGCATATCACTTAGCTGGTTATATAGTTTACCCTATTGTTTTATTTATTATTGTACTGCATTTATTATGGCTTGAGTTATTCTTGTACCTTGCTATGTCTCCTGAGGACCTGGATCCGGATTATGTCCCCAGGAATAGCAAATAAGATCTATCTCGAGGTATATGTGACAGGAACATTAGCAGGACCAGAAGTAGGAACAGGTGCATACATTAGAGCAGTACCAGAAACCGAGGATGAGGTGATTGCCGAGGATTTCTTATGAGTATATGCTTTATCCATACTCAGTATTTGATGTTGTTATACTCTTTATTCCTTGTCTATTGACTATTGTATGAGACTTATTATCGGGTTGTTCCCCAATATATATTTTATTGAGACATTGATGTTGATTTATATTTTATATTGATGTATTCATTTCTGTGGATGAGATTAGTATATTAGACCCTTACTGTTGTTTTACAACTTAAGTACACCCCGATGGGTCCATTAAATTGGGTTTGCCCATTTGTGTGTGCTGCTGGCCATTGCCACGTGTCTAGTCCTACGGTATTTTGGGATTGGGGTGTGACATGGTTTTTGTGGTGGCCTATGCAGATATACGACTAAATTGCTTCGGTTTCAACTAAGGGACCGAGCAAGCTTGCGAGAAGGATAGGATAAGTTTTAGGATCTCATCCACTTGATTGAATTGTTCTTGATATCTATATCGGATTTGAATTAAATTCTTGACTTCCATCCTGCCTTGATTCCCTGTGCGCCTCTTATAGTTTATTTTGGATGCAGAATAATGGATCCACTAGCAAACGATGAGACTCCTGCAGGATCACCACAAGGTGCTGTGGTAACCAACGAAGATGAAGTAACACTAGTGGATGGAGGTCAATCAGCACACCAAAGCAGTCAAGTAAATCAGCATGCCTCGAGAATCCAACAAGATGATATTCCGCCACAGTTTTCTCTACCAATGCCCGTATTCCCACAAGGGCAGGCTATGGACAGGCAGCAGATATTTTAAATGATCTACGCAATGATGCAAGCTCAACAGTAGTTCAACAAGAGGCTCTGTAAAACAGCTAGTAATCGCACTGGAGCAGGCAAATCTACTAGCTCGACGATCATTGACGGGATCTATCACCGATTTTCGCCAGCTGAAGCCTCGTACCTTTTCTGCCAAGGAGGAGCCCACTGAAGTTCATGAGTGGCTCACCTATACTCAACATTAATTAGAAGCAGCTGAGCTTCCAAGGGAACGTTGGATGACTGCCGTCCGGATGCAGTTGACGGGCAATGCTGTCACGACCCGCACCCAGAAAATTGGGCATGAGTCGTGGGTACGTCCAGCCTACGCCGCAGCATCGGCGGTAGAATGCTGTCTAGGTCAACTATCTAGATAACAATCTCACACAATCAATATATAAACCTGTCAAGATCTCAACTCCAAACGGAGAAGCAATATCATAATGATAATCAAGTACTCAATCACGAATCTAAGCATGATAAGATAACAAAGAAGACTAACAACTCCAAAGTCTAACCAACAACAACTACTACAACAACCACAACGTCAATAATAATAATACATCATCCAAAATAATATACAATACAAGGTCTCAATCCAAAATCGGAGATAAATCCGGTGCTAAAAGCTAATAAAAACAATAACAAGGTCTTAGTGATCCCGGCTACCAACCCGAAAATTACCCCTAAACTAGAGGGTCCCTGTCTGCACCATCGACAGGCTCAGGTCCATAAAACGTCGGACACCACTCCTCCGGATACTCTGGAAAAATATGTCCAGTCAGGACTGGAGCAAGTACATCTCTAACAGCAGTTCCATTTAAATGATAAAAACTATAAAACAGTTATAGCAAGTAGCAAGAAGAATGAAATAAGTATGAGACAAGAAATATATAAATCACTGGTGCATAAAGGTAAAGATGCAAGAATATCAAAAACAAGATAATAATAACTGTAAGATACAAAAAATCTAAACTAAGAGTAAGTCTGTGCACATGAACGTGTAGTGAGTCCAGCATGAAATACATGTAGTGAGTCAAGTCCAGAAATATGTAAGTGAGACCAACAAGAATGCAAGTGAGTCCAGACTATAAAGAATGAACTTGGTGTCTTTGAAATACTTGTTTCGACATGTAAACGGCTAGGGGTAAGTACGGCTCATCGCGCACTGGGTGCGCGGCTGCTATCATTCCAGATTAGACCAGAGGGAGTAATTCCTGATGATTCCAGATGGGAATGTTTACATGTCTACTCGAGTATTTCCTCGCCCCGACTAATACAAGTGAATCCAAGACCCGACACGTAAATCAAGATGAGTCTAGCCTAAAACATGAGTGATGCCTGTAGTGATGCCTGTAGGTGATGCCAGTAGTGATTCCAGAATAGAGGCCAGAAACATAAAATATACGTGTCGCAAGTAAATGAATCCAGAAATACCAGTCCGTGTCCCGTGTTGTGCCAGAAAATTCAGATGATACTATACTAGAAGCTGAATCATAATAATTATCAGATAATAAAAACTATCAGAGAATGTACTCGCCTGACGTCCTGAGCAACTGGCGATCCGAACTGGTGTCGCAAGGACCTATTGCGAAAAGCAAGGTTAAACAGGTTTCTAATAAGTTAAACAGATATAAAATAATTAAAAATAGGCTTCTAGGGTCGTTCTAGGTCAAACGGGTCAAACCGATAAAATCTGGGTCAAAGAGTCAACTCGGGGTCCAAAAAGTCAACCCTGGGTCAAAACTAGGTCAAAAGTTGACTTTGGCGGTCAACCGAGTCAACTACGGTCAACTCAAGGTCAAACTAGGGTGCCCCTAAATTCTAGGCCAAAACTAGGTCATTAAGCTAAAAAACTCTTAAACTCGCCTCCTTGAGATACCGGGTACCCTCGGTATCCGATACCTCAATCTAGGCTACGCACCCCGCCTAAATCCGTTAAAACCTATGCTAGCATGCGTAAATATATACACATATACATAAAAACCTATCTCTAAACTCAAACCTAGGCAATTGCTCAAAAACCCTGCTCGAAACTCAATACCTTGGTGAGATACCTTGATATCTCAAGGTATTGGGATACTCTCCAATACCCCTCTAACTACCCCTCTAGTTAGCTATCTAGGTATGTAAATATACTCCTAGTTACTAATCTTGGCTAGACTATCTATATCTATCATATATATATACATACCTACGTATCTATATACATATATATTCACACATACACACAATACACATATACACATACCTTATATCTAAAT
>JAYESA010000001.1:113669859-113862359 GCA_036927795.1 Iris macrosiphon | reverse complement strand
TCCAAAAAGCTCCAAATCTACCACAACTAGCTTCCAAGCTCCCAATCCAAGATCCAACACCAAATCTAAGCTCTACCCACCTAGATTAGGGAAGAATGTAGGGTTAGGGTTAACAACCATGGAGAATAGAAGAAGAAAGAAGAGGAAAAGGAGTACTTACTTGAAGTGGGAAGTAGAAAGGAAGAAGAAGAAGAAGAAGTGGAGGAGAAGAAGAAGTGAAGAAGAAGTAGAAAATGGGGGGCTGTAGTTTTTGGCTGCTGGTTTGGTCGGGTATGGGGATGTGGGAACCGGCCATGACATATAAAAGGGTTTACAAGTCTCCAAAATACCTAAAATGCCCACTCCTAACTTGGTTTTGGGTTCCGGGTTCCAAAAGCACTCAAACTAACTTCAAATCTCCAACTAACCCACTAAAAATATAATAAATATTCTAAACCCAAAAATAAGTCTCACAAGGGTGTGGGTTGGGTCGGACATGGGTCCACTAGGGTCTGACATGGGTCCAGGCTAGCCAAAATCCTAAAACAATTAATATAAAAATAATACAATCACTATTTAAATATAAATACAATTAAATAAAAATAATACATAATTTACCAAATAAAAATAAAAAAAATACCCGGCTCTGGAAATGGGGTGGTGACAAATGCACATCACTAGTGGCTATCTGAGGAGACACGGCTCGGACCAGACCGAGTCACTTGGGAAGAGTTCTCTAGACTCTTTCAGGAGATGTACATTCCAGCTATCGGTCAGAACTTTAGGACAAGTTCAATCGCCTCACTCAAGACAATATGACAGTGGAAGAATACAACACGGAGTTCATTCGTCTGAGTCACTTTGCCCCAACCATGATCCCGACAGAAGAAGAGAAGGCTGAGAAGTTCTTCGACGGACTAAACTTCGAGCTATAAAGATTAATCGGATCCATTGCACCTACTTCTTACTCGGACGTT
The DNA here is from genome assembly GCA_036927795.1 of Iris macrosiphon. NCBI lineage: Eukaryota > Viridiplantae > Streptophyta > Magnoliopsida > Asparagales > Iridaceae > Iris > Iris macrosiphon. The sequence goes on along the minus strand of JAYESA010000001.1, from coordinate 113,861,403 downwards.
CTTGTTGCAGCCCGATGCATGGAGCACATCACCAGGAAAGAATCCAGCCTGAAAAGGCCATATTTACCAGCACCAACCAGAGCATCACAAGAGGAGTCTGCAAAGCGTCAACAGATAAATCCACCACCGAGAGCAGCACCAAGAGCCTCATTCCTTCCTACTTGTCACTACTATGGCAAGGTAGGCCATATTGAGAGAGAATGCAGACGCAAGTTGGGAATATGCTTGATTTGCGGATCCAGACAACACTTAGCTAGAGATTGCACAACGTATCGAGGAGAAACACTGATGATTAATCGAGAAGCCTTACTAGCACTGAGAGGATATCAGTCGAGGCCACCCTTGGCACCACAAGTAGCAATCTTCCAGCAGGCTCAGCAACAGCAGAGGAATCCACCACAATGACGCAAACAAGCTTTTGCAATGACCTTGGAGGACACGCAGACTCGTGGAGTAGCAAATGCGCGTAAGTTATTCATAGATGCATTGCTTTAGCACGTGCTTGTTAGTTCATGACCTTAGCCTTAAACCTAGTATTTTGAACTTGTTAATAATTGATGACATAGTTTTCCTAAACTGTAGTTTTCTTGCTCTATCCAGATTTTATTCTCTTGAATTACCCAGCTTTCATTGTCTAGGGAAATACCCTATTCCTTTCCTAGGTATTTTTTTACCACTCAGCATTCGATTTTTTCTTGGTCAAGATTCTTTGTTTGTGTGTTGTGCTTCAAACAGATTTTTGCAACCGTATTATTTCTTCTGACCGGTTATATTTCGTTATTCTTTGATTGCGAGGACTCAATCCTCTTAAGGGGGTAGATTGTAAACCCCCAGATTTTTTTAGGATTTTAAAAATGAATTTTCGGAATTTTTTTGGAATTTTCTGTGATTTTTTAGGAATTAAAATAAATGTTCTTCTAAATTAAATATTTTTAAGTATTAAAATAAATATTAAAATATTATAAAAATAATATTTTTGGGAGTAAAATAAAATATTAGACATAGGATAATTTTTCTGGAATTTATTGGACCTTGGAACTATTTTTAAAGACCTAAAAATAATATTTTTAAATAAACCAATTTAAACCAAATAAAACCCGTTTTAATGAACCGAACCAACCCAAACCGGACCAACCTGAACCGGACCCAAACCTATTGGATCGGGTCGGATCTGAACCCGATCCGACCCACTACCCGTACCCAAACCCGATCTACAGTAACCGTCGAAAACCCGCTCGCCTCCGCCGATTCCTCTCCGCCGCCGGCCCCGACGACTTCTTTAACCGCCGCCCCGTCCCGCCTTCCCGCGACCTCTCCCCTTCCGTACCGTCCACCGGATCTCCTCCCCGCCTCTCTATAAAACCCGGCCACCACTCCACCACTCCCATCCACCACCATCACTATCTCCGGTGACTGCCTCCGCCATCTCTCCACCAGATCTGGTGATCCCCCGTCCTCCACGACGAACCCCCAACGACGAGCTCCGCCGTCGACGATTCCCAGATAGCCACAACAACGGCCCGCAGAAACCCCAAAAACCAACGCCGCCGTGCCCCGCCACCGTGCCGCGTCGCGCCACCCCGCGAGAACGTAATTTCAGTCATCTTTGATGCCCTGTTCAGGTAAGAAATTCTCTCACCTCGCCATTTTCTGAGCAGTCTATTGCAACCCATTCCCTGCGTGACCCTCTCGATACTCGTGCCATTAGTTCGGCGTGTCTCCTCCTGTGTCGGTCGTAAACTACGACGCAAAATTAGGAAAATAATTCCATTTTCTAAAAATTTAGAAAATATCCTGAACTCCCCAGTTCACGATCGTTTTGTGTGCAACTTGTTAATTATTTTTAAAATCCACCTGAACAATTATTTAGACCATATGACCAAGTTTTTAACCCTATTTTTAGTTCAATTTATCAAGCTGTAGATTGTATGTTATTCAAGGGTGAAAATGACCAAAATATGGGTTATTTAAATACCCTAATTTTCTCGGAACTGGGTGCGCCCCGCTAAACGGGATGACTTGGTCGTGTGCTAACTTCACCGAAAGGTGCACGCCGTTAATATGGACTTATAGGATTTCGCGGAAGTTGATTTGGATGTCCGTGTACACCGGAATCAACGCGTATCCGTCGACAACACCCCGTATCGGCCATGTTCTGAAACTCGTTGTAACTTCTTGTTCGCTCATCATTTTGAAACGAAACTTGTGCCACCGGACTCGTAGCAATACGCTGGTCCTGTGACCCAAGTTTGGTTCGATTCTGAGAACGTTGACAAAATTCCGTATCGTGGGCCCTACGGCTCCACTTGACGGGCAATTTTGTGATTGGCTCATCGGAATCTAGTTCTGGATATTCCGTTGGGTTCGTATCATCGTTCTAGACTTGTAGACACTAAGTTTGACAAATTTGGAGAATATTATTTCTGACACATTTTTCGGTGCGAAGCGGGCCACATGTGGACCTCGTTTTGACCAAAAACTATCAATTTTGCCCCTATGTCCAAATTGGACTTATGGACAGGCAATTCTAGCTATTTGATGTCTTCTGAACATGATGGTAATGTTTATTACAATATTCGGAGGAGTACCTGTAAATCCCGCTGATACCAGAGTAGCAGTTGGAGTCAGAACCCCAGGCAAGTGTACCTTGCCATACTTGCAGTAATTTGATTCATATTATTCTCTTGTTCTATTTCTGTGATATATATGTTCAATGTAGGACCGTGTGACATTACTTAACGTCCGAATAATATTCGGGTGTCAACACCGTACGCGGAGTTGTGTAACGTCACTAGAGATGGATATCGAAATCCTATACATTCTCGTGCTTGCATCATCAAGTATGTCATACCATAGAACACCTGACACTATTCATGAGACAAAATCTTCCTGAGATATTCATGGTAATTCTGTATAGGTTACATGATTCATGACATAGATATTGCATGTGCTTAGCTTTCATTATGACTTGATGCATTAGATATGATCTTGCATGTCATGGACATAAGATGTCGTGGACATGAGATGTGTGATTACATTGGGTGGGGAGAGACACATAGGCTACAGGCTGATTATATATAAACCCTTATTAATGCGGTGCTCAAGACTCTAAACCCGAGCATGACCCATTACGTGATATTACCGTTACCGGCTCCCTGACACCAAGCTTGTAGTGGTCTCAGCCTGAGATCTAGTGATGCTTTTATCTTGCATATCACTTAGCTGGTTATATAGTTTACCATATTGATTTATTTATTATTGCACTGTATTTATTATGGCTTGAGTTATTCTTGTACCTTGCTATATCCCCTGAGGACCTGGATCCGGATTATGTCCCCAGGAATAGCAGAGGAGATCTATCCCGAGGTATACGGGACATGAGCATTAGCAGGAGCAGATGCAGGAACATGTGCATACATTGAAGTAGTACCAGAAACCGAGGACAAGGTGATTGCCGAGGATTTCTCCTGAGTATATGCTTTATCCATACTCAGTATTTGATATTGTTATACTCTTTATTCCTTGTCTATTGACTATAGTATCAGACTTATTATCGGGTTCTTCCCCGATATATATTTTATTGAGACATTGATGTTGATTTATATTTCATATTGATGTATTCATTTCTGTGGATGAGATTAGTATATTAGACCCTTACTGTTGTTTTACAGCTTAAGTATACCCCAATGGGTCCATTAAATTGGGTTTGCCCATTGGTGTGTGCTGCTGGCCATTGCCACATGTCTAGTCCCATGGTATTTTAAGACTGGGGCGTGACATGAGCAATCTTTTGCAATACGTCTAAGAATCTATATAACTCATGCACCTGAATCAGAAATCTGCTCGTGACACTCGTGTTTGCTTATGTGATTCCTTTATATATATATATATATATATATATATATATATATATATATATATATATATATATATATATATATATAACCGTTCTCGGTTTAACTTGGTTAGCCTTAGACAGGGAAGGATGAATGGTAAGTTGGTTGGTCTTGCTGTGTTACTCTTACACGAGTTAGGCTTTATATCGAGTTAAGCTTTATATCTTTGGCATAAAACTGATTCTAAGAAAAGACTAGAAAGACAATAATGATAGAGTACACATAACTAATTGAACATGTTGGATTTGTTGAGCGGGCGAGAAGTCTTCCCACAAGTGTATTCAATGTACTGATAACCCACCAGATTGTGTGTAGGGTACGGGAGAATCTCGTTCGGTGTAGAGTGCCCCCTCGTGCGCGCTAAGGCGTGGAGTTTGCTCTGGAGCCTTGGAGTGTTGCGTCCGGAGATGAAGCACATATACATGACATAATGTTGGAATATCTTCTATGTATCATTCTATATTGTAAGCCACTTGGAATGACTTTATTGTTTAGAGAGAGAGCTTGAGCGACTTGTAATCTCGGCCTAGCGCCGCTTGTAATACTTATTCAGAATCAATAAAGAGTTAGTTTTCGTATCATGCTTGTGTTAGTCCTGTCATGACCCACACCTGGAATAGGGGCACGAGTGTGTGGGTACGTCCAGCCTATGCCACAACATCGACGGTAGAACGCTGTCTAGGTCATAATAAAGCTAATATAACTCACAACCTGTCAATGATATCAATCTCCATAAGGAGGACAATATACATCTCACAATATCTTATAATGCAAACTCAATCACAACCACTATAAGAGTATAAAGGCACGATAAAAGATAAGAAGAATGACATAGTTAAACACCATGTCTCAAAATAAAGATAAATCACAGTCTAGCTGTCCAACATAAAGTCTCCACAAGTCTCAACATAACTAAGAATAAGACTAAACATAAACTGAAATAAACCTCAAATAAGTCTCAGTGCATAAAATAAATACTGTCTAAATAGCTGCATGTAGTGTCTCCTCTAAGATCTCTGGTGTGTAGTCTGCATCTATACCTGGTCCATAATGTGTCGGACACCAGTCCTCTAAGTCGCAGTCTGGAAAAATATTTTTAGTCAGGATGGAGCAAAGTACATCTCTAACAGCAGTTCTACATCAATGATATAAACTATGTAGCAGTAAATAGATGGAAATATACAAGATGCATATACATGTACAAGAGATATACAATAAAGGAAATACTGTAAATAAATACGGGAAGGAACAATATGTCAATGAACAAGAATACTATGACTAAGTGTGTGAGTACTAGCTTTAATATCTGATCGGCTTGGGAACTTGTACAGGAATAATGGCCTGGTTAGTCATACGTACGGTGTATGACCAACACTAACATGTGAACAAGACTTGTACATGAAGAGTATGATCACATATCTACACTAAAATACTCCCTACCCCCGACTGGTATAATAGATCCAACCATGGTACGCTATGGCACATGATTCTCTAGGAAGGTAGCAAGTCTCCCCGAGAATCAGTGTCTGTACATGCACAAGATAAACAATAAAACAAGACTTGTATAAGATACACCATATACAAGAAATAATATCTCATGACGAGATCCGGATATACCAATCCGTGTAACCATCGTGTTGAGAAATATAGATATTTATACTAGATACAATGAACATAGAGGATATCATAAATAAGAAACTATCAGAGAATGTACTCGCCTGGGGTCCTTAGCTGTCAATAACAATGTCCTGCTCCTGAAGTCTCGCAGGACGATCCAATGGTCCTATATACATATAATATCATACAATATTGCATCAGACATTATACTAGCACATACACAACATAATTACGCTGAACTCTACAGCTACACTAGGGTGACACTGGTCAACTAGGGTCAAGTGTGCGTCTAATTGCACGGGTGTTGCGTCTGCAAATGCTGTGCAAAATAGACAATCAAAATTATACGGGGCTTGCCAGTCAGTCAGTGTATATATGGCAGTCTGCTAACATGTTACATGGTCACAGGTCAATGTAACTACGGGGTATCCGTGGTTACACTCGGGTCACCTAGTGTAAATATACATATTATTATCTAGCAATAACATTAATAATCATAATATATACACTAATTAATCACATATATAATAGATGTATATACACTAATAGAATTTATACTATATATATATACACACATACATACCCATCAAATATATACATATTAACGTATACTAGGGAATATATATATAATACATATACATATGTATGTATATACTAATTTGAGAAATATACTATATATATATATATATGTATATATATCCCAATTATATATTATACATATACTAATACTAATACGTACATACATACATACTACCCATATACCAAAATACAATATGCGTATACATGCGTACACAACAATCACAAGAGAAATGCTCCTCACCTTGGCTTCGGCGTGCACATGCACGAGTGCGGCGATGACGATAATGATGACGATGTTGATGACGACGATGTTGACGATATTGATGACGATGTTGATGACGACGATGACGATGACGTTGATGACGACGATGACGATGATGTTGATGATGGTGATGACAATTAAGGTGGTGGTGTTGATGATGGTTAAGATGATGGTGTTGGTGATTATGGAGATGATGATGGTGATTATGGAGGTTGCCAGAGTTGAAGCTCAGGCAGGAGAAGGACATGGAGGAGATAGGCAGCGAGGTGCTCCGGGTTCAGGCGAGGGGGTCGAGATAGGCGACTACGGCAGTTCAGTCGAGGGGAGGGTGACCGGAGGGAGAGGAGGAGATCAGGGAGAGGTGAACGGTGGTGGTGTTAAGTGGTGGTGGTCGAGGTGACAATGGTGGTGGTAATGGAGAGGAGGAGATCAGAGGTGGAGGAGAGAAGAGGGTGGTGGTTCAGGTGCAGTCAGCGGGTCTGGCTTCTCCGACGAGTTCAATGAGATAGGGTGGCAGCGGGTCGTCGAGCGAAGGGGAACGGCGGGTTGGGTCGTGTGCTCAGGTCGGCTGGGTCGAGCTCCGGGCGAGCGGATCTCTTGCGGTATGCAGGTGAATGGGAAGGGTCGACTCTGGCATGGTGCAGCGGTGGGTGAGGCGAGGCGTGTTCGAGGAGAGGTGGGGAGCTCCGGGCGGTCGGGGTCGTTCGGTTCAGTCGGCGGTCGTGCAGTCGATGGCGGGTCAGCGGCTTCGGTCGACGAGGTGGCTCCTGCGGGAAGGATAGGTCGAGGAGGAGGAGATGGGTACAGCGTTCAGTGGCTCGGGTCGGGGTGGCTACTCCGGCAGTAAACTCCGGCGGAGGGTGGCGGCGGAAGAAGAAGAAGGAGATGGTAAGGAGATTGGTGAAGGTCGGCTGGGAGCTAAAGTTGAAGGGAATAGAAAAAGAAAAGGATTATTTATATGCACATGGGTTGGGTTGACCTTGGAATATTTGACTTTGGTCAACACTTGGGAAAAGGCTTTGGCTTGCCATGTGGATATTTCAAAGGCTAGGATTTAAATGGTTCAAAATGAAGGGCTAGGATTCCACTGGGTTCAAAGTTTGAGGGCCATGGTTCAAGGAGGTTGATGTTGAATTACACACTCCCAAAAATTATGAAAAAATTTACATGAAGGAGAAATGGGTTTCTACACGTGTCGTATCTAATGAGATGGACACCTTAATGCACTTTTACATAAAAGTGCCCAACAATTAGAAAATTGTACAAAGTTGCGTTTATGGTTTATTTATTTAAAAATAAATGCAGTTGGTGTTCTAAAATTAATTAGAAGTACATGGGGCTGAAATTAAGTGGGACACAAGTTTCATGAATGAAGAAGACTCAGAATAGAATATTATCCTAATTTGGGTTGCTCAAAATGGGTCGAGATTGTGTCTCCAATTTTGATTGGAACACACAAAGATACAAAGTTAGATTTATTAGAATTAAATAATAATGTTTACGACGAATATTGTACAACTAAAATGAAGCATAAGATAACATAATTATAAGTTACACAAGGGTCAAAAAAGAAGGCAGGCACATCTAGGATAAGGTTGTAAAATTGGTTGGAAGGCAAAAGCTAGGATAGCGCTCCAACTATCGAAGCACCGGTAAGGCGCAACAATCAAATTAAATTTCGGTAATTAATTACAACCTAAATAATTTAATCCTAAATAATACAATTTAAATCCACAATTCTATATTCTGGTCAGGGGTCCATCTAGTGGGCTTCTAGGTCAAGTCTACTAGCTCAAACATTAGAGAACACTATATATAATATATATATATATAAATACACATCTCATGCAATTATTTAAAATAACTACACACAATATTAACAATATAAAAAAAAGTCAAAAATACCCCTATTTTTAGAATGTGGTAGTGACAAGTCTACCCTCCTTAAAAGAATTTCGTCCTTGAAATTTAAGATCCTCAACAGTTGTATTTACTCATTATATTATTTTCCATCAAAATTTAAATCATCAAACCACATAATCATAAAGTAATCCATATTGTTATTTCATAACTTTTCAAAATTCTTTAATTATCATGTTCCTGAAAATCCTCAAAATAAAATAAAATTCCATTCTTATTACAATCTCCTTCAAAATTAATAATTAAATACTCGAAGTTTAATACCCAATCCTTAAATTTTAAATCCAATCAATGTATATTATAAAATTGAATCTCATCCCAAAAATTTGAATTCAACTCTAATCCATTAGTGTTCTTATTCCTCGATCTCTTTTTCCACACAATAACTCGATGATGTAATACTTATGAAATCTTTAAATACCATATTCAATTTATATCTTAATATCTTGCAGTCCAATAAATATGATAATAATCTACTTAAACTCAAATAACAATTTCAATCATATCCTAATCTTCATAAAATTAATATTTTAACAAGATCGTCAATTCTGCCATATTAAATTCTTAACTCTTTATCTAAATTAATGTTTATCCTCAAAATTTAAGGTACCTTGTCTCTCTTTGTCAATTCATAACCTCTTTATTAATTTCTACTATGGTCAAACCCCTAACAATCAAAGTCTAAGAAAATCTTACCAACAGTCATACAACATGCAATCAAGAAAAATATATATATAGTTTATGGTCTGTTTTGTTATGATATTGTAGTCTCTGTCAGGGTGTACTACTAACTACATTCTAGAAAGAAAATCACGAATACTAGCTATGGTACTAAAGAATCAATCAATCAATCAATCAAATAGAAGGGACAGAAGGAAAGGAAAGAACAGAACCTGCTAACACATCACCTTCAGTATCGGTCTCCTCAACCGTCATCGCAAATGCTCCGCCCTGCTGGGGTGGCTCCCTTCGCAGTTGCTGAGCAATCTGCGGTTCCATAGGTGGCCTAACTGGATCTCTATAATTTGGAGCTGCGCGCTGAACTAGAGGACAATCCTTCATTTGGTGTCCTGCATTGCCACAGCGCAAACAATGTCCTAACCTCAATCTATATCTCTCCCAAAGGTGACCTGGCTTCTTACAGAAATGACAAGTCTGCTGATCCTGCTGAACAAGAACTGGTGCCTGGTGCTGCTGATGCTGCTGTACGGCCTCTGTTGTTGTTGTTGAAAGTGTGGGCACTTGGCCGATCGTATGTTACCACCTGTCGCTCCAGAAGTGTCGCATCCTCTCTTGGGCCTGAGGTCCAAGTCATCTTCAACAATCTGGGCATCCATCAGAATACCCTTAAATATAGCAGTACGTCATCCCAAAGTACGAGACTTGATCTCTCTATTCAATCCCTTCCTGAATTTTCGTGCTCTGTCTCCTGGGTCTCGAATCATCGATGGTGCAAATCGACTCAATCGACAAAACTCTGCAGCGTATTCGTGATTGACATGCTTTCTTGGACTAAGTCATGGAACTGACTTTCCAATGCTCCCAAAGCTACGTCAGAAAAGAATTTCTCCTTGAAGAGCTCCTTGAAGGTCTCCCAAGTAAGTCCTTCGTCAGTGAGCCTTGTTTCCGTATGATACCACGTCAGCGCGATATCAAACATCTGACTTCCAGCGGCCTCGTTCTGAAGAATCTCTGGAATCTGCGCCAAACGTAAGTTCCTTTCTATATCCTCTAGCCAGTTGTCTGCGTAGAGTATCCCCTCGGTGCCTTTGAAATCTTGAGGCATCATCCTCTTGAAATCAACTATCGTGCCTGGTCTCTGCTGTTGCTGCTGGCCAGGATACTGCTGGGCAACTCTTTCCACTGCCTGTAGTGCCATCTAGTGAGCGTTCTCTATGCTCTCTCTCATCAGTTCAGTCTGCGCTTGGTGTGCCTCTGCCTGCACTCTCTGAGCCTCATCTTGAACTTGTTGAGCTTCTGCCGTCACTCTTTGGGCATCTACCATGCCCTGGATCAAAGTAAACATCTGTGCCCCGTCAATGGGCATACCTGCGGGAAGCGGAGTCGGTGGAGGTGGAAGGTTCGCTGTCATAGCTGGGGCAACACTCGGAACATGTAGGAAAGAAGGAACTCCAGATCTCTATCCATTAGGTGGAGAGGTGGGAGACCCCTCTGAAGTTGATGCTCCCACTCTCATAGATCTTGACTTCGGCGGCATCCTGGAGACAGACCGAGAAGAATAAATTAAGGCAATAAATACGATATCATCAATGGAGGATAGTAAAATTCTAAGAAAGCAATATTCAGAAGGAATAAGGATAACAAGACAGATAGATAAAAAAAATATTCCTAGTTGTGATTGAGTATTCGCTCTCATCCTAGTATGCTATATCCTAGATCCTATCGCAGGTACGCAGTAGTACAACTAAGTTGTCGCACTACCACGATATCGCACAACTTGCGAAGTCTGACCTGCATGGGCCACCACTAAAAATGTGTCACGACCCGCATCCAGAATAGAGGCACGAGTGCGTGGGTACATCCAGCCTACGCCACAACATCGGTGGTAGAACGCTGTCTAGGTCACAATAAAGCTAATATAGCTCACAACCTGTGAATGATATCAATCTCCATAAGGAGGACAATATATCTCATAATATCTCATAATGCAAACTCAATCACAACCACTATAAGAGTATTAATGCACGATAAAAGATAAGAAGAATGACATAGTCAAACACCATATCTCAAAATAAAGATAAATCATAGTCTAGCTGTCCAACATAAAGTCTCCACAAGTCTCAACATAACTAAGAATAAGACTAAACATAAACTGAAATATACCTCAAATAAGTCTCAGTGCATAAAATAAATACTGTCTTAATAGTTGCAGGTTGTGTCTCCTCTAAGATCTCTGGTGTGTAGTCTGTATCTAAACCTGGTCCATAATGTGTCGGACACCAGTCCTCTAAGTCATAGTCTGGAAAAATATTTCCAGTCAGGATGGAGCAAAGTACATCTCTAACAACAATTCTACATCAATGATATAAACTATATAGCAGTAAATAGATAGAAATATACAAGATGTATATACATGTACAAGAGATATATAATAAAGGAAATACTGGAAATACTGTAAATAAATGCGGGAAGGAACAATATGTCAATGAACAAGAATACTATGACTAAGTGTGTGAGTACTAGCTTTAATATCTGATCGGCATGGGAACTTGTATAGGAATAATGGCCTGGTTAGTCATACGTGCGGTGTATGACCAACAATAACATGTGAACAAGACTTGTACATGAAGGGTATGATCACATATCTATACTAAAATACTCTCCACCCCGACTGGTATAATAGATCCAACCATGGTACGCTGTGGCACGGGATTCTTTAGGAAGGTAGCAAGTCTCCTCGAGAATCAGTGTCTGTACATGTACAAGATAAACAATAAAACAAGACTTGTACAAGATACACCATATACAAGGAATAACATCTCATGACGAGATCCGAATATACCAATCCGTGTAACCATCGTGTCGAGAAATATGAATATTTATACTAGATACAATGAACATAGAGGATATCATAAATAAGAAACTATCAGAGAATGTACTCGCCTGGGGTCTTTAGCTGTCAATACCAATGTCTTGCTCCTAAAGTCTCGCAGGACGATCCAATGGTCTTATATATATATAATATCATACAATATTGCATCAGATATTATACTAGCACATACACAACATAATTACGCTGAACTCTGCAGCTACACTAGGGTGACACTGGTCAACTAGGGTCAAGTGTGCGTCTAATTGCATGGGTGTCGCGTCTGCAAATGTTGTGCAAAACGGACAGTCAAAATGATACGTGGCTCGCCAGTATGTCAGTGTACATATGACAGTCTGCTAACATGTTACATGGTCACAGGTCAATGTAACTACGGGGTATCCGTGGTTACACTCGGGTCACCTAGTATAAATATACATATTATTATCTAGCAATAACATTAATACTCATAATATATATACACTAATTAATCACATATATAATAGATGTATATACACTAATAAAATTTATACTATATATATATATACACATATACATGCCCATCAAATATATACATATTAACGTATACTAGGGAATATATATACAATACATATACATATGTATATATATACTAATTTGAGAAATATACTATATATATATATATATATATATATATATATATATATATATATATATATATATACCAATTATATATTATACATATACTAATACATATACTAACACTAATACGTATATACATACATACATACATACATACATACATGCATACATACATACATACATACATACATACATACATACATACATACTACCCATATACCAAAATATAATACGCATATACATGCGTACACAACAATCACAAGAGATGCTCCTCACCTTGGCTTTGGCGTGCATGTGCACGAGAGCGGTGATGACGATGAAGACGACTATGTTGATGACGACGACCTTGACGACGATGTTGATAACGATGACGATGATGACGATGATGACGATGATGTTGATGATGGTGATGGCGATTCAGGTGGTGGTGTTGATGATGGTTAAGGTGATGGTGTTGGTGATATGGAGATGATGATGGTGATTATGGAGATGATGATGGTGATTATGGAGGTTGCCGGAGTTGGAGCTCAGGCAGAAGGAGGACATGGAGGAGATAGGCAGCAAGGTGCTCCGGGTTCAGGCGAGGGAGTCGAGATAAGCGACTGCGGCGGTTCAGTCGAGGGGAGGGTGACCGGAGGGAGAGAAGGAGATCAGGGAGAGGTGAACGGTGGTGGTGGTCGAGGTGACAATGGTGGTGGTAATGGAGAGGAGGAGATCAGAGGTGGAGGAGAGAAGAGGGTGGTGGTTCAGGTGCAGTCGGCGGGTCTGGCTTCTCCGGCGAGTTCAGTGAGAGAGGGTGGCAGCGGTTCGTCGAGCGGAGGAGAACGGCGGGTTGGGTCGTGTGCTCCGGTCGGCGGGGTCGAGCTCCGGGCGAGCGGATCTCTGGCGGTGTGCAGGTGAACGGGAGGGGTCGACTCCGGCGTGGTGCAGCGGTGAGTGAGGCGAGGCGTGTTCGAGGAGAGGCGGGGAGCTCCGGGTTGTCGGGGTCGTTCGATTCAGTCGGCGGTCGTGTAGTCGATGGCGGGTCAGCGGCCTCAGTCGACGAGGTGGCTCCGGCGGGAAGGATAGGTCGAGGAGGAGGAGATGGGTGCAGCGTTCAGTGGCTCGGGTCAGGGTGGCTACTCCGGCAGTGAACTCCGACGGAGGGTGGCGGCGGAAGAAGAAGAAGGAGATAGTAAGGGGATTGGTGAAGGTCGGCTGGGAGCTAAAGTTGAAGGGAATAGAAAAAGAAAAGGAAAAAGAAAAGGATTATTTATATGCACATGGGTTGGGTTGACCTAGGAATATTTGAATTTGGTCAACACTTGGAAAAAGGCTTTGGCTTTCCATGTGGGTATTTCAAAGGCTAGGATTTAAATGGTTCAAAATGAAGGGCTAGGATTCTATTGGGTTCAAAGTTTGAGGGCCATGGTTCAAGGAGGTTGATGTTGAATTACACACTCCCAAAAATTATGAAAAAATTTACATTAAGGAGAAATGGGTTTTTACACGTGTCGTGTCTAACGAGGTGGACACCTTAATGCACTTTTGCATAAAAGTGCCCAACAATTGGAAAATTGTACAAAGTTGCATTTATGGTTTATTTATTTAAAAATAAATGCAGTTGGTGTTCTAAAATTAATTAGAAGTACATGGGGCTTAAATTAAGTGGGACACAAGTTTCATGAATGAAGAAGACTCAGAATAGAATATTATCCTAATTTGGGTTGCTCAAAATGGGTCAAGATTGTATCTCCAATTTTGATTGAAACACACAAAGATACAAAGTTGGATTTATTGGAATTAAATAATAACTGCGACGAATATTATGCGACTAAAATGAAGCACAAGAGAACATAATTATAAGTTACACAAGGGTCAAAAAAGAAGGTAGGCACGTCTAGGACAAGGTTGTGAAATTGGTTGGAAGGCAAAAGCTAGGGTAGCGCTCCAACTATCGAAGCAATGGTAAGACGGAACAATCAAATTAAATTTCAGTAATTAATTACAACCTAAATAATTTAATCCTAAATAAGACAACTTAAATCCACAATTCTACATTCTGGTCAGGGGTCCATCTAGTGGGCTTCTAGGTCAAGTCTCCTAGCTCAAACATTAGAGAACACAATATATAGTATATATAAATACACATCTCATGCAATTATTTAAAATAACTACACACAATATTAATAATATAAAAAAAGTCAAAAATACTCCTATTTTTAGAATGTGGTAGTGACAAGTTCTATGCTTTCCTATATCGATCTTGCGAACTTGTTATCTCACTACCTGTTATATGCCTGGCCTAGCCCGGGTACAACTTAGGCTCGTGCGACATTACGCCCATGCGAGGATGAACAGCCATACGGGGTCAAAGCGTGATAGAGACTCCTCCCTCGTCCAGCATTCCTCCTGTTGACGGAACCCTGGAGACTGAACAGATGACGGAGGTTGAGCCGACGCCGTCCCAACATTAGCGAGATCCTCCATGTGCACGTTCGGACGAGACGAGGATGGAGATTTGGGCCGACGGTACAAAGTAAGTCACTTAGTTGGTTTATCATCATATATATCGTGTATTTCTTTATTCATCATATGATGACCCGTTCCGTCAAAGCGGACAGCCAATTCAAATGGAAAATGTGCAACGACCCAACCCGCTTTGCTCAGCGAGATAACTCATTTGAGGTAAAAGATTTCCATACTTGGCCCTTCAGGAGTTTCAGCTTAGGATTTCAGAGGCTCACTCGGAGTATCGCTCAACCAAGGCGAATCATCGCTAAGGTGGGTGGCTATGATAAACTTGTCCTTGCTTAGCCAACACACTTAAAATATGGACGATACATACTAGTCGTTAGGTGAATCATCTCCTGCATGCTAATAAAGAATATAACGCACCTAGATAAGGGAATAATCCCAACTTGTATTGCTTGTGTTAGAACATGAAAATAAAACTTTGCTTATAAATGGACCCTCGCATGCTACCTTTGCCTTGTGCAACTAGACCCCGCTATGCCTCAAGTAGAACGATATGTACACTCTTTGTAGTATACTGTTTACTGGTTCATACTACACACCTATAAGATTACGTCACTCGGTATGTCCCCGTACGGTTTTACTCTGCGGTTTACCCTTAGATCGTGTCAACGTGAATGCTTATATTTTTATAAAATACATGCTTGCCTGCTTATGTGTTAACTTGTACTCGTTGCCTCATTTCAATGCTTGTTACATAATTAATGCCACAATCAAGTGAACACTATCTTGCCTTGCATTCATTCAATTCACCGAAATACTATCTAATAGTCGTTCCGTGCAAATATGAACCCGAAAGTATCCGGGACCATTAGGTCACCAAGGCAATTCCCGAACCAGGGGATTGCATCATGTCAAGTAAAGAAAGAATCACAGCTCATGGAAAAAGACTCATTCAGGTATTCAGATCCTTGGTAGTCTCTCTTGAGCGGGCGAGATGGCGTATGCACCCTTATCGCTACACCCATCTCTGCCCAAGAGACTATGCATCATCCAATGTCTAAGTGAATCAAGAATTAACATGTTATATCATGAATTCCGTGAATCTGAAACTCGAGGCTTGCATGGTCATGGACAACTCGTGCACGAGGTATTGTGGATTTCTCGGATGATCTTTGGGGCACCGGGATCATGCCAACGTGGGAGAAATTATATAGGGACTCCTCGAGCTTCGACGGAATGGTGTCTCTGCCTCGAGTTTTTAGCACTACACCATTACCGTCGAAAGAGTCTGGATCTCTCCTGTTACGGCGGAATAGTGTACGCCTCGAGTTTTTAGCGCTATACCCATCTCCGTCAAGAGACTCGTCCAAATGGCTTGTAGCGCCAGCGACCCTCCTATTCATATAGATAAGTCATCCTCGCTTAGCGGCAATCCACGTGCGAGTCATTGCATCACATCGAGAATATCTAAAATACCTGAATGATCATGAGTATAACACACTTGTATATAAGGAACACTTCAACATCTTCTGTAACACACCTGATAATCCGAGTACTCGTGCACCCGAAACATAATCTCGCTCATAACACTTATGTTTGCGTATGCTATTGCCCTAGATTCATTATATATATATGCTCGTATTTGAATTTAACTTGGTTTACCTTGGACAAGGAAGGATAAATGGTAAGTTGGTAAGTCTCGCCGTATTTTCTCTTATATCGCACAACGCATTGCCACACGAGTTAGGCTTTTCATCATTGCCATAAAACTAATCTTAAGGAATGGCTAGAAAGATAACTAAATAGATGGTGCACAGAACCTATATAACGTATTTAGATTTGTCAAGCGGGTGAGAAGCCTCCCCACTAATGCATTCATGTACTGATAATCTACTAGTTTGTTTGCAGGGTGCGAAAAAACTCTCATTCGGTGCAGATGCCTCCTTCGTGCGTGCTAAGGCATGGAGTTCACTCTGGAGCCATGGAGTGTTGCGTCCGGAACTGAAGCACTTATACAAGACATAATATTGGAACATCGCCTATACATTATTCTACAATTGTAGCCACTTGGCACGCTTTTACTGTTTCAGAGAGAGAGAGGCTTGAGCGACTTGTAATCTCGGCCTAGCGCTGCCTGTAACACTTTTTCAATATCAATAAAGAGCTATTTTATTTTTATACTTGTGTTATTCAATGCTCCTGTTATCGACGATTCTGTGAACTTGTTACCAATCGCCTATGCGTTTATAATTTTGCTACAGTCGGATAATCCGTGCAACTCTGTGGCTAAGACCTCTTACCGCCTGCATGGACCACGATCTTTCACAGGCGTGACTTACCCTCGTACGGTATCACGCCCAGATGGATCAAGCGATCATCCCGCAGGAGCGCTAGCGCGGTAATTCGTGCCCAGCGGGAACGGCCGATTGCCTGCGGGAGATTAGGGCGTGACACATCATATATTCACTTTTTCATGAATATAATTATCTCTGTATATATATCGTCCCTTGTCGGTACAGAGACGCCTGGGCCACTTTCTGAGGTACAACTATGGTGGCCCTTGGATTAACTACTCTGATGCTACGGACGAGAGAAAGATGTTCTGGTTTGCGCACTTCAAGGTAAAAGTATATTTGATTTTAATATCAATCATCTAATTTATGCATATTATATAAATTACTAAATTTTTTCTTGTAGAAAACGTATTTCTATCCACTGTACCGGGCCAAGTTGATGGAGTAGATATTTTCTGCCATCGCCGCCAAGCTGATCCGTGATGCTTTGGATGGCCAGAAGGCTCGTGATCGCAAAGAAAAACCAATCCAAAGTTAGATCACGCATGAGCAGTGGACTGCGATGAGGGCTACATTCGACGATCCAATATATAAGAAAAGGTCTAAGAAGGCCAAGACGGCTAGGAAGAAGGCAACAAAGTGATGTGGTGGCTCGATTCTGATGACGGAACATTTTCGTCATTTGGTATATTTTTTATTTTAAATATATTATTTTAGTGCAAGTACGATAAAATGATAGTAGGGTAAAATATTTAATTTTAGTACTAAATAATATATTTTTAACAGGTACATATGGGTGAGGTTGCCAATATGGTGACCGTCTTCCTGGCCACCCATTGGAAGGACAAAAACTTCATTGATGAGAGGGCCTCGCAGACCTATGTAAGTATTACTTTACTTTGTGTTAATTTTAATATAACTTAGAAAATATGGAAATAAATATTCATGTAGTTAGTAATAAGTACCTTAGGAATTAATAATTATCAAGTATCCATACTTTTTGTAAACCTCCTGATTTTTCAGAATTTCTAAAAATCAATTTTCATAATTTTTTAGAATTTTCTGTAAATTTTTAACTAATTAAAAATTAAGGTATTTGGATTTAAATAATTTTAAATAATGTTAATTAATATCAAAATATTATGAAAATAATATTTTTAGGTGTAAAATAAAATATTAGACATAGGATAATTTTTCTGGAATTTATTGGACCCCGAAAATATTTTTTAAAGCCCTAAAAAAATAATTATTTATTAAACCAAATTAAACCCTAGAATAAACTCGGTTTATTTGTGACCGAACCGAACCATGCTGAACCAGAGCCTAAACCAACCCTAACCCTAGCGGGTCGGATCCGAACCCGTTAGCAAACCCGACCCAAAATCCTAAACCCAAACCCGCACCCTTGCCTATCGGATTGGGTCGGATCCCATCCACCGCCCGACCCGGACCCGGACCCGAACCCGGACCCGGACCCGGTCCCGACCAGAAAACCCTAATCCCTAACCGACCCCGCCGTTTCAACTGCCGCCGGCCGCTGTTTCGCGTCCCCGGCGCCGCTCGACCTTTCCGCTCCCGCAACCGCCGGCTGCTCTGCTCCCCGGTGCCGCTCCGCCTACACCGTAACCGTCGGCCCTTCGCCTCCCTGCTTCTCCTGTATAAAGCCCAGCGCAGACCAGCCAACCCCGCTGCTCCGTCATCCCCGTCGTCTCCACCCGTCGACTGCTGCCACCGTCGTCCCCGACCTCTCCCAGCGCCTCTCTCTCCTCCAGCTCTCGCCCCTCGCCGCAGACCTCCGCCTCGATCTCGTCGGAAGCAGCAGCAGCAGCAGCGGCCTGCCACCAGTACAGCCCCGCCTGAGCCGCCTCCGCCCGAGCAACCTCCTCCTCCGACGAAGCCCCGACGCCCCCAGCCGCAGTACAGTACCCTAGCTGTGTCATGTCGTGTCGCCTCGCGGACATGAGAAATCCTAGTTCTGTAGAGCCCTGTTCAGTAGCCTTTTTTCTCTCCTCGCTACCCCGTTTCCTGTTTCGTATATTTTGACGTGAACCCTGCGTGACCCTCTCGATACCCGTGCAACCCGTTCGGTGTGTCGCGTCCTGTAGCGATCCCGAACTGCGATCCAAAATCAAGAAAATAGTTACCATATTTTTCCCCAAAACTGAGTGTGCCCCGCCAAACGGGACGACTTGGTCGTGTGTGGACTTCACCGAAAGGTGCGCGCCGTTAATACGGACGCGTGGGATTTCGCGAAAGTTGATTTGGATGTGCGTGCACACCGGAATCAACGCGTATCTGTCGACAACGTCCCATATCGGCCATGTTCTAGAACTCGTTGTAACTTCGTGTACACACGTCGGATCGAAACAAAACTTATGCCATCGGACTCGTAGCAATACGTTGGTCCTGTGACCCAAGTTTGGTTCGATTCTGAAAACGTTGATAAAATCGCATATCGTGGGCCCCGCGACTCCACTTGATGGGCGATTTTGTGATCAGCTTATCAGAATCCAGTTCTGGATATTCTGTTGGATTCGTATCATCGTTCTAGACTTATTGACACTAAGTTTGACGAATTTGGAGAACATTGTCTCTGACACATTTTTCGGTGTGAAGCGGGGCATATGCGGACCCTGCTTTGACCAAGAACTGTCATTTTTGTCCCTGTGTCCAAATTAGACTCAAGGACAAGCATTTCTAGATATTTGATGTCTTCTGAATCTGATGGTGATGTCTATTTCAGTAACTGTAGGAGTACCTACAAAGCCCACTGCTACCAGAGCTACAGTTGGAGTCAGAACCCCAGACAAGTGTACTTTGCCAAAACTTGCAGTACCTGCTTCATATTGTTGTCTTGATTGATTCATATGTTGTATATGCTTAACCTAGGACCGTGTGACATTGCTTAGCGTCCGAATAATATTCGGGTGTCAACACCGTACGCGGAGTTGTGTAACGTCACCTAGACATGGATATCGAGACCCTATGCTTTCTCGTGCTTGCATTATCAAGTACGACATACCTCAGGACACCTGACACTATTCATGAGACAAAATCTTCCTGAGATATTCATGGTAATTCTGTATAGGTTACAGGTTTCATGACATATTCTTTTGCTTAGATATTATATGACTTACTGCATTAGTATGATCTTGCGTGTCATGGACATGAGACGTGTGATTACATTGGGTGGGGAGAGATTTACCATACAAAAGGCTGATTATATATATATATATATATATATATATATATATATTACTTTACTGGAGGTGCCTTAGACTCTGACACAGAGCTTCGGTACATTACTGGCCCTTCGAGAGAATACTGCTATGGGTTTCCCCGACACAGATCCTATAGTAGTCTCAGCCCGAGTATGATTAAAACTCTCACTTGCATATAACTTAGCTGGTTATATAGTTTACCCTATTGTTTCATTTATTGCTGTACTGCATTTGTTTTGGCATGAGTTATTTTATACCTTGCTATGTCCCCTGAGGACCTGGATCTGGATTATGTCCCCAGGATTAGCAAACGAGATCCATCCCGAGGTATACGAGACAGGAGCATTAGCAGGAGCAGAAGCAGGAACAGGTGCATACATTGGAGCAGAACCAGGAATCGAGGACGAGGTGATTGCCGAGGATTTCTCCTGAGTATATGTTTCTTCTATACTCAGTCTGTGATGCTATTTACATTCTTGTTTAATGAACAATTGTATCAGACTTGTTATCAGTTTGTTCCCCGATTTATTTACTTGTGACTTGATTATATTCCTTTTGTTGATATTGATGTATTCATTTCTGTGGATGAGATTACTAGACCCTTATTGTTGTATTACAGCTTAAGTACGCCCCGATGGATCCATTAAATTAGTTTCTCCATCGGTGTGTGCTGCTGGCCATTGCCACGTGTCTAGTCCCTCGATATTTTGGGACTGGGGCGTGACATGGTTTTTGTGGTGGCCCATGCAGGTCAACGACTAAATTGCTTCAGTTTCAACTTAGGGACCGAGTAAGCCTGCAATAAGAATAGGATAAGTTTTTAGGATCTCATCCACTTGCTTGAAATATTTTTGATATCTATATCGGATTCGAATTAATTTCTTGATTTGCATCCTGTCTTGATTCCTGTACGCCTATTATTGGTTATTTTGGATGTAGAGTAATAGATACCACAAGCAGCACTCTTCCAGCAGGCCCAGCAGCAGCAGAGGAATCGACTGCAAGGACGCGGACAAGCTCTGGCAATGACCTTGGAGAACGCGCAGACTCGTAGAGTAGATAATGCGCGTAAGTGATTCGTAGTTATCTATTTCTAGTATTGCTTTAGCCCCTGCCTATTGGTTCGTGACCTTAGCCTTAACCTGGAAGTTTTGATTTTGCTAGTAATTAATAACCTAGTATGTTTTATAAAGTGATAACCTAGTTTTTCTAAAACTGTAGTTTTCTTGCTTTAACTAGATTTTCTTCACTCTGGAAATTGCATAACTTCCATTGCTTAGGGAAATGATATTTTCATTCCCTATGTGTTTTCGCTTAAACCTCATCATTTGATTCTCCTGAATCATGATTCTTGACAGTAATATGCTTTGAACAATGCTTACAACCGTGTCATCTTTGTTGACCAGTTATTTCTTTCATTACGAGGACACAATCCTCTTAAGGGGGTAGATGTAAACCCCCTGATTTTTCAGAATGTTTAAAAATCAATTTTCATAATTTTTTGTATTTTTTTGTAATTTTTAACTAATTAAAAATCAAGGTATTTGGAATTAAATAATTTTAAATGATGTTAATCAATATTAAAATATTATAAAAATAATATTTTTAGGTGTAAAATAAAATATTAGACATAGGATAATTTTTCTGGAATTTATTGGACCCCGAAAATATTTTTTAAAGACCTAAAAAAACTAATTATTTATTAAACCAAATTAAACCCTAGAATAAACCCGGTTTATTTGTGAACCGAACTGAACCATGCTGAACCAGAGCCTAAACCAACCCTAACCCTAGCGGGTCGAATCCAGACCCGTTAGCAGACCCGACCCGACCCGAAACCCAAACCCGCACCCTTGCCTATCGGATCGGTTTGGATCCCATCCACCGCCTGACCCGGACCCGGACCCGACCCGGAAACCCTAATCCCTAACCGACCCCGTAACGTAACGGAAATACAATTGTTCAAAATATTAGGGAAGTACAGAAATCAAGAAGGATACAATTGTTCAAAATAGAACAGATTAGAAGAAAGATGAGTCATAGTCAAATGTGGATGAGATCCTATGCTCTAATCCTATTTGCAGGCTTGCTCGGTACAGTAACGTAACAGAAATAATATGCTCTCGACCTGCATGGGCCACCACAAAAACATGTCACGTCCCAGTCCTAAAATACGTAGGACTAGGAACACGTAAGCATGCCAGCCGCATGGATATGGCAACTCCAATATATGGAAACCATATCCCATACGTACGCTGTAATATGAATATCAATCCACAGGTGTTATAAAATGTATTACAAGTCACAGGGTACAATCTAAATCTCATCCACAGAAAATTAATATAAATGAATAACCAGCATCTATATAACTAGATCTTAACATAAGTATCTAAGGATGATAGTTGGATAAAACAAATCCACTACCAACTAACAATCATGGGCTCGGAGAGAAGACATCCTCGAAACATATATAACCATCCGAATCTGCGCTCCTGTAAATACTCAAGAACAGATACACCTGGCAGAGGACCAGGTCCTCAGAGGGACGTAACAAGATACAGAAAAGTGAGCCAACTTGAATACAGTAAACATGGATATAATTTGAAAATAAATAAGTACGCTGTACAAGACAATCTATATGAATGCAAATGAGGATAACTTTTCGACGTATGGGCAAGGGTAGGCTACTCGATCTAAGCCTCACAACTCACACACCCGTCAATGGACATCAAAAATCAACATACCTCTAGGGTAGCGACCAGCGTGACTCTACAGAAATTGACATACCTCTGGGGTAGCGACCAGCGCGACACACTCCCGTAGTGCGAACTATATACTACGGTTTACCAGAGTGGTTAAAAGTCCATACACCTAATGACTGTCCTCTCATGATACTAAGTGTCATGTGTGTGTCGACATATATAATATATAGTAATGACTGAAAGGAACTACACATGTAATAAATAATAGAGATGTAATAAATATACAGAAATATACTAAGCATGCAAAATACTGTAAGCAATTTGGCAATGTATCTTGCCTGGTAAGAAAGCTGCAAGGTGTATTGTCCAGAAGTCAAGCACACAGGATCAGAAGCTATAGTCTCCGAACAAATGACTCCGGATGCTGAAATAAATATCACCAACATTCCCAGAATAAGCAAAATAGCTAAAAAGTACTTCCCTTTCGTCCAATTGGGACATAGGGGCAAAACCGTAATTTTGGGTCAAAGTGGGGTCCACGTGTGGCCCGCTTCGCACCGAAAAATATGTCAGAACCAATGGTCTCCAAATTCATCAAACTTAGTGTTAACAAGTCCAGAACGATGATATAAATCCAACGGAACTTCCAGAACTGGATTCCGATGAGCCGATCACAAAATCGTCCGTCAAGTGGAGCCGCGGGGCCCACGATACGCAATTTTGTCAACGTTCTCAGAATCGAACCAAACTTGGGTCACAGGACCAGCGTATTGCTATGAGTCCGATGGCATAAGTTTCGTCTCGATCTGACGTGTGTACACAAAGTTACAACGTGTTCCAGAACAGGCGGATACGGGGCGTTGTCGGCGGATACGCGTTGATTCCGGTGTGCACGCACATCTGAATCAACTTCTGTAAAATCCCGCACGTCCGTATCAACGGCGCGCATGTTTCGGTGAAGACCGCGTGCGACCAAGTCGTCCCGTTTGGCAGGGCATACTCAATTCCAAGTAAAAATGGGGTATCATTTTTCCTGTTTTTGGATCGCGGTTCGTGATCGCCACAGGACGCGATGCACCGAGCGGATTGCATGGGCATCGAGAGGGTTATACAGCCTACGCGTCACAACTGGCGGAACAGAAAATGGGGCAACGAGGAGAGAGAACGGGTTACCTGAACAGGGCTCCGTGGAAACTAAAATTTCCATGTCGGCGAGTCGTCTTGACACGACACGATACCATGTCCGGGCTGTGTCCGGGCTTTGTAGCTAGGGTTTTGATGCTGGGGTTGGAGGACTCACCGGAGGAGGGCGGAGACGGCCGGGGATGGGTCGACAGACGGAGGTGCTCAGGCGGAGCTCGGGCAACTTATTGGTGGCCGGGGAGAGGCGGCATTGCTCGTGGGGAGGCTGTCGAGTTAGGGCGGAGGACGGGGAGACGTTGAGTCGTCGGCTGAGGGGGCTGAGAGGGGAGAGGGTGGTGGTGAGACGGCGGGGACTCAGGGCGGAGGAAGGAGGAGGGAGAGGGCTGTGGGTTTAGGCGGTCGGGGGTGACATGAGCGGGGGCGCTGGGCGGAGGAGACGGCGAGGCTAGGGCTAGGGTTCAGGCGGTCGGGGGTGACAGGAGCGGGGGTGCTGGGCAGAGGAGACGGCGAGGCTAGGGCTAGGGTTCAGGCGGTCGGGGGTTAATATAGGGGTCGCCGGTCGAAATAGAAGTCGAATTAGGATTAGGGTTTCGGTTCCGATCGGGTTTCGGATCCGGGTCGGGTTCGATTCGGATCCGACCCGACCCGTTAAGGCTGGGTTTGGTTCAGTTCGGTTTGACACTGGTTTGGTTTGGTTTAATTCCAAATAAACCGGGTTCAGTCAGGGTTTAATTTGGTTTAAATATACATTAGTTTTTAGGGCTTTAAAAATGCTTCTGGGGTCCAATAAATTCCCAAACAATTATCCTATGTCTAGTTTTTTATTTTACACCAAAAAATATTATTTTCATAATATTTTATTATTAATTAACATCATATAAAAATCATTTAGTCATAAAATACCTTAGTTTTAATTCCAGAAAAATTACAGAAAATTGTGTAAAAATTGTTTTAAAAATTCTTGAAAAATCAGGGGGTTTACAATCTACCCAACTTAAAACAATTTTGTCCTCGAAATTAAACTAGGGTAGGGTTTCTCTATCTAACCTCACTTGATTATAGTCTAAAGAATTCTCCTTAAGTTAACATTGCAGTTTCTACCCAACTTAAAATTTACCCATCTATCATCTAAGGCTATATATCTAAGAAGGCTATGTTCTAAATTATTTAATCTTGTTATTTAATCCTCAAAGTTTTTAACACCAAACATGACATCTATGATATGCCCTTAATTACAAAAGAATAATCCTCAAGTATGTGATCGGCCTATGGGGTATATCTAGTACTCTATGTGTATCAAATTATACCAAGCAAGTGGTTTCATCTTTCCGAAATAAGGGAAGACGAAGATCAATAATAAAGAGTTCAAGGGAGAGGTAGTAGAATAGAAGTATTGGAATCAAGGCGTTTAAAGAATTCAAATGGGAATTGTCAAGGCAGTTGTGGATTAAAATCTTATTTTCGTAATTCCTATTCATATGCTCGTATTAGTACAGTTATGTAACCGATACGATCTGCTCAGACATATCTAGAGGGCAAGTACATGTGTCTACTACTCAACTATATAACTCAATCCACGTAAGGTATTATTGCGAAGGGCGAATCAAGCACACTATGGTTAATCAGACCATAATATATTGATTCTGAAATATATTACTGTGGGCCTCCCCAATAATACATATGTCATGAACAAGCTCGATAAAGAATAAGCTTGCAAAACTAGGCTATAAAATAGTAGCATAAGTCAAGGTAGTATATGAAATATAAATGCGCTAGATCATGATAGAAGAAGTCTCAACATATTTCAAGTACACAAGAAGTTAAGACTATACAATCTCCACAGTTGTTATACAACTCCTTGTCTAAGTCGCTAGTCGACCAAATAGGGCATGGACCTCTAAATTCTATTGTCTGAATAAACACTGTCATCTTATGCTAGCATACAATTAATGTCATTCAGTTACACTACCTCGATGGGTCAAGTGGACTATGTGGTACTAGGTTGTGAGGCATACTACCCAACTTAAAAGAATTAAACTAATACTGTGACAGTCTTAAGAGGATCCTGCAAAATAATTTTGCACATGTAAATAAAACAGAAACTCTTATTAGGGTATATGAGGAAAGATCTTGGTACTCATTAGGGTCTCCTATCGCATTATATAGGTAAAGGTCACCTTAAGTCTTAATCATAGTGCTCATAGAACATGTGCCAACATTAAGAATGGAAAGGTTACTAGTCTCAAGGTGAAGGGAATACAACTTGTATCGAGGTGGGGGTACAATTACGTGATCTACAACTAGGGGTAATCATCACAATCTAATTGAACAACTCAACTATCAGGTTCTAACTACAAGACACACAATTCAAAATTTAAGATTACAACTATAACTTTAGCAAACTATAGATCCTATCATAGAATACAATCACTTGGTCTATAATTAGAGGTGTCAGATGGCACGAATTGAAAGATGAAGAAAAGAAACGTAATCAGTCGTCGCACACTAGCGAGTGCTATGGTCGCAGAGGAGCAATGTATGAAATTAAAATAGAGGGCTCTAGATAGCATCATGGTTCTCTAAGGGGGTGGTATGCTAGTTGCTATGTTCGAGGTATGATTAGAAAAATATTTTATTTATTGCCCTTGGCTTTCTAAGGTATTGTCTGCTTACCTCAAGACATGAATCCAAATTTATAGTTTTCCAATACTTATCTAAATACGAAGGTTAGGTTCAGTCCTAATATTCAATTTTGGTTTTTTATTGGTTTCTCAATACTATGGTCAAACATTATGGTAAACTTTTAACTAACTCTAGTAGTGTCTATACTACTCTCAAGTCTTCATAATATATCAGGGGGTAATGGTAAACCAATTCTAGAGATAATGAATTCTAGGGTTTACTAGATATTCTAAACTTAGTGGTGTGTCTACATTCTCGTTTTATCCTTAATAGGTCTGCTACCCTAATTATCATCCTAATAACAGGGTGTCACGCCCCAGTCCCAAAATATGTAGAACTAGAAATACGTAACACGCCAGCCGTATGTATACGAACTCCAATATATGGAAACCATATACATACGTACGCTATACATGAATATTGTCACGCCCCAGTCCCAAAATATCGAGAGACTGGTCACGTGGCAATGGCCAGCAGCACACACCGATGGTCAACCCAATTTAATGGAACCATCAGGGCGCCCTTAAGCTGTAAAGAAGGTCTACTATAACAAGTCACACTGATCTCATCCATAAAAGATAAAGAAATAAACTGCATAATGAAATGGAAATAAGTAGCAACAACAAGTTAGTCGGAGAAACAATCCGACTTATGTCTGAATACACTGGCTCAATAGGCCAGGAACAAAAGAGATAAACATAAAGTAAATACTGAGTACGGGATCAGGTACTCAGGAGAAGTCTTCGGCAGTCACCTCGTCTGCAGGGTTCAGTTCTGCTCCAGTATCAAGTCCAGTAATAGCCTCAGCTCCTGTCCCGTATATTTCGGGGTACTGCTCCTCAGCTAAACCTGGGGACATAATCCATTCCAGGTCCTCAGTGGACATAGCAAGGCACAAAATAAAACAAGCCAAATAAATGCAGTGCAATTAAATTAAATGAAACAGCAGGGTAAACTATGTAACCATCTATATGATATGCAAATGAGAGCAACACTAGGACTCAGGCTGAGACCGCTACAAGCTCTGTGTCGGGGAGCTGGTAGCAGTAATAACACGTAAAGGGTCTAGCTCTGCTGGAGAGTCTACAACCTCACAATAATAGTAGATATATATAGAACAGCCTGTAGCCTGTGTGTCTCTTCCCATCCAATATAATCATGCAAACCATCACCACAACGTCTCATGTCCATGTCAGCGGGATTATAACTAATGCAACAAGTCAAACTGTCTATAACTAAAATATCTCTGTCAAGTCCTGTATCCTATACAGAATCACCATGAATATCTCAGAAAGATTCTGTCCATGTATAGTGTCAAGTGTCCTGGGTTGTAGGGTACTTGATATGTCAAGTACAAAAGTAAAGGGTATCGTAAATCCATCTCTAAATGACGAACCCAACATCGCGTACGGTGTTGGCACCCGACTAGGATCGGACACTAGGTACGTCATACGTTTCCTAGGTTAAGCAGTTTAAACAAGTTTATATGAATTTACACAAGACATCCAGCAAAGTATTATTACAGAAAATATGAAGATAAAGACTGCAAGTTTGGCAAGGTGCACTTGCCTGATGTTTGGATTCCACATAGGTCATATTCTCGGAAATTCCTAGAGATGTCTCCAAAAGCTGAAATAAATAGTACCATCACGCTCAGAAGGTGTCAAATAGCTAGGAACGCCTGTCCTTGGGTCCAATTTGGAGACAAGGGCAAAAACAATAATTTCGGGCCAAAACGGGGTCCACCGGTGGGCTCGCTTTGCACCGAAAAATGTGTCAGGGTCAACTGTCTCCAAATTCATCAAACTTAGTATCAACAGGTCAGGAACGCTGATACGAACCCAACGGAACTTCCAGAATTGAATTCCGATGAGCCGATCACAAAATCGCCCGTCGAGTGGGGCCTGTGGGGCCCACGACACGCGATTTCGTCAACATTCTCAGAATCGAACCAAACTTGACCCACAGGACCAGCGTATTGCTACAAGTCCGATGGCATATGTTTCGTCTCGATCCGACGTGTGTGCACGAAGTTAGGGTGATTTGTAGAAAAGTCGGATACGGGACGATGTCCGCGGATACGCTTTGATTCCGGCGTGCACGCACACCCGAATCAGCTTCCGCGAAATCCCAAACGTCCGTATCGACGATGCGCACGTATCTGTGAAGACTGTACGCGACCAAGTCGTCCCATTTTGGCGGGGCGTACTCAGTTCCGGGGTAAAACAGGGTCTGGTTTTTCCTGCTTTTGGATCGCGGTGTGTGATCACCACAGGACGCGATGCCCCGAGCGGTTTGTCCGGGCACCGAGAGGGTCATACAGGCTACGCGTTACAATTTACGAAATTAAAATCTGAGCTACGAGCAAAAAGATACACGCACCTGAACTGGACCCAAAAATTGGGGTCCGAATCGTGTCCGATACGACACAGGACACGTGTCCTGTGTCCGAATTAGGAATTAGGGTTAGGGTTAGGGATTGGTGGCCGAGCTCCGGCGGGACGACGATTGGGTGGCCGGGGGCAGCTCGGCGAGGTGGCGGCGCACCGTGGGACGGTGGCGGAGGCACTGGCGGCGTCGACAGCGGGCTGGGCAGGGTGGCAGCGGCGCTGCGGGTTGCTGTTGTCGGTGCTCGACGGTGAGAGGAGGAGAGGGGAGGAGCCGTCGACGTCGAGCGGGGAGGCGAGGCGGCTCAGGCGGCGGTCGAAGCGAGGCCGAGGTGCTGGGTGGAGGGAGCCGTCGAGGTCTAGGGCTCCGGCGAGGCTGAGGGGAAGCGGCCGGTGGAGGGAACGGGGCTGGAGGGGGCTGACGGGGGATTTAAAGGGCTGGGGGAGCCGGGGGTGGCCGGGTCTGGCGGAGAGAAGAGGGGGGGTCGTGGGCGAGGTGGCCGAAGGACGCGGCGGGCGGCGCGGCGCCGGACGCGGGCACGGGGGGGAGACGACCGGGTCGAGTGGGAGAGAGGGGAAGCCGGGTCGGGTCGGGTCGGGTGCGGGATTGGCGGATCCGACCCGACCCGCTAAGCCAGGGTCTTAGGCCAGGTTGGGGCTGGGCCCGGTGGGCCGGGTCCAGTGGGCTGGGTTTATTTATTTATATTTTTTTTGAAAAATAAATAATTAATTAATTAAATTAATAATTAAATAAATAAATAATTAAATAAATACTTTTTAGGTGTTTAAAAATAGGTCCGGGGCCCAATAAATTCCAGAAAAATTACCCTAAGTCCAGGTTTTCATTTTACAAATAAAAATATTATTTTCATAATATTTTAATATTGTTTATTATCAATTAAAAATTATAAAATCACCACAACACCTATGTAAATTCCTGAAAAATTGCAGAAAATTCCCAAAAATTAATTTTAAAAATCTAAAAATTTTAGTGTGATTACAAATATCCAATCCACAGTGGTAATATATGTCACAACAAGTCACACGCAGTTCTATATCTCATCCACAGCACAAATAATAGATAAATAGAAATCAATAACTGAATGTCAAAGAAGCAGTCTCAAATAGGCATCTCAAAGTATGATAGTCGGGTGGAGACAAATCCACTACAAATCGACTATAATAAACTACTAAAGAGAGAAGATAATAAACTCTAATATAAGAATAAATGTCTCGAAAAAGAATAGCAACTAGAATCTCTAAACAGCTACAATGAATCACATATAATCAGAAGGTAAGATCGTCTCAGACTGATAGGTAGCGTCAGGTCCAGGTCCATACTCCTGCGGGTACTTCTGCTCATCTATATCTGGAAAGGGACCAAGTCCTCAGAGGGACGTAACAAGATACAAAAAACATATGCCAATAAAGTACTGAAATATAAACATCCAATGGGGTCGCCTAACCATCTATGTGAATGCAGTTTGAGAACAACTTTCTACCAAGTAGGCTATCTGGCTGAAAACTAGGATTGGCATGACTCTCTCGGAGAACCAGGGGCCTCAAAGGCATGTCGTCTTTTGAACGGCAGAGGCCCGCCAAGTAGTATAGGGGTCATCACCGCCCGTATCTCCAGCGGAGCTTCCGGGTTACAGAAGAAAAAGTGTAAAGGAGCCCAAATGCCTTACTTGTTGTTCTTCCCACCCAATGCTCTAAGCATGTCATGTCCATGACACGATAAACCTCTAATAACCGCCAGGTCTACTAGCATACAAAATTTCTATTGGCAGTTATCCCTATCCGTCGCACGACCTATACGTACCGGTGGCCAGCCGAGTACGCAAGTCCGTGTCCTACATGTGACTGACACTCGTGTAAGAATAGTGTCATGGCCAATGAAACATAATGCCTCATAAAGATGGGGTAGTCTCATAAAGTAGGTCCAATGCATATACATAAATAAAAACATAGTACGACGACACCGTCGTTGCACCCAAGTTTCCTTGGACGCGCAGTTTATATAGCAGTTAAAATAAATGAAATAAAATAAATAGAAATAAATATGCATGCCTCATATGGAATGTAAATACAGTACAATGGCAAGGTATACTTGCCTGGCAAGAAATCTGTAAAGTGTACGCGCCCAACTGTCAAGGACACGAAACCTGGAACTAAGGACTCCGAACAAACGTCCTCGGATGCGAAATAAACATCACCAATGTTTTCGGAATGAGCAAAATAGCTAAAAAGCACATCCTTTTCGTCCAATTTGGACACAGGGGCAAAACGGTAATTTCGGGTAAAAGTGGGGTCCACGTGTGGCCCACTTTGTACCGAAAAGCGTGCCGAGGGTAACAGTCTCTAAATGGGACAAACTATGGGTCAAATAACTCTAAATGTCAATATGAACCCAACAGTATGTCCAAATATGGATTCCGATGAGCCGAACA
Organism: Iris macrosiphon; assembly: GCA_036927795.1. NCBI lineage: Eukaryota > Viridiplantae > Streptophyta > Magnoliopsida > Asparagales > Iridaceae > Iris > Iris macrosiphon. The sequence goes on along the minus strand of JAYESA010000001.1, from coordinate 113,829,622 downwards.
TAATTTTATCCAAAAAGTCAACTGTGGGTACGCCAATTGGCGATTTGGTCAACCGTCTCAGAATTGCGTGAAAATTGGGTCACAGGACCAGCGCATTACCACAAGTCTAGTGGCGCAAGTTTTGTCGCAATCTGACTAGCATGCACAAAATACGCGCGAGTTCCACAAAAGTTGCGACACGGAGTGTGTCCGCGGATACGGCCTAATTTTGGTATGCATACGCGTCCGAATTAGTTCCTACAAATTTTTACGTGTCCGGTTACGTTGCGTGCACCGTTTGGTACACTTGGTACACGGTGGGGCGGTCCCGTTTGGCGGGGCGTGCTCCGTTTTACAACTTTTAGAATTCTAGAAAAAGTGGGTTCGTGGAGTTTTGTGACGAATTTAATTCTGTCCACAACAGCTAATAACCTAGGGTTATTTAACAGAAAATAAACTAGGTCAAGTGTTCTACACATATAAAAAAGAATCACCGAATTTGGATCTTTGTGGTGGAAGATACAAACTCGACAATATGGGTGGTCATCGCAGTTTTCTGTGATCCCAGAATTCGGTCTGCTCGCGCCAATTGGACGCTATTTTCGCCTATGGGTACACGTTATTCGAGGTCTGCAATTATACAAATATGGAAGAGGGTTAAGGGGTGAGCATACCGGTGAAGACGGAATGGCGTTTGGTTGAGCGAGTCGACGGAAAATAACTCCGGAGCGAAGGTGCCTCGTGTGGGAATCTGCAGTGCGCGAGGTCGGGGTCGTCGGGATGGTTTGGACGGCCTGGCGGGGTTCTCTGGCTGCGGTGGCGGCTCTAGATGAGAAGAGGGGGGTCTGGAGATTTTAGGTTAGGGTTTTATGAAATTATATATATATATATATATATATATATATATATATATATATATATATATATATATATATATATATATATATGATAGGAAGAGAGAAGAGAAAAGGAGGCGGGTCCGTGGCCAAGGCGGGTCGGGTCTGTGGGAAGGAATGGTTTGGTTTTTGCTCGGTTTTGCATATGCTAGCAAGTTGCTGTGCTAACATTTGCTTGCTAGCAATAGCAAGTTGCTGTGCTAACATTTGCTTGCTAGCAATAGCAAGTGGAATTCTTTTGCTAAGAATAGTAGTATTAGTATTACTTTATTAATTCTTATTATATTATTATTTCTTTTCTTTTTTTCTTTTTTCTTTTCTTTTCCTTTCTTTTTAAATATATATATATACATATATATATTTGTATATATATATATATATATATATATATATATATATATATATATATATATACACACACACACATAAGAAAATTTATAGATTAGAATAATGCACACCGTAAGGCTAGCAACTGCTCAAGGGGTCTCCTACATGAAATAAATTCTGAAAAATTTCTGATGGTCCCATAAGTCCTCTAAGTGCCCGAACACCTAAAATAAAAATTATTAAAAATCTATTTCTCCTATTTAGACCTAATTACTATAATTTAAATTAATAATTAATAAATAAAAAAGGTATATACGATTTTCTAGGAAGGGGATTTTACATTCTACCCAACTTGTAAAAATTTCGTCCTCGAAATTAAAATTAAGCCACGATAGAATGCAAGGATGGTATAAGATATAAATTAACAATGTAAATTCATACCTTGGTCTGCGAATAGGTTTGGAAAACGCTTGCGCATGTCGTCCTCGCGCTCCCAAGTTGATTCTCCTGGCGCGCCATGCCTCCATGCTACGCGAACCAAGGGAATAGACTGGTTCCTTAACACTTTCTCTCGACGATCAAGGATTCCCATAGGTTGCTCTTGGTATGACAAGCTCGGCCCAATGGTGATCTCTGAATGGTCGAGAACATGACTGCTGTCTGCCACATATCGCCTGAGCTGCGACACATGGAATACGTCATGTACTCCCTCCAGTGAAGGTGGTAGCGCAAGTCGATATGCCACCTCTCCAACTCTCTCGAGCACGTCAAATGGTCCAATATACCTTGGACTCAACTTCCTGCGCCCTCCGAATCGGATGGTGCCTCTGGTCGATGATATCCTCAAGAAGACGTGATCGCCCTCTTTGAACTCCAAGGGACGACGATGAAGGTTTGTCCACTGCTTCTGCCTGTCTTGCGCTGCTCGCAAGTATCCCTGAATCTTCTTGACTGTCTCTATGGTTTTGACCACCAACTCGGGTCCCAGAATCTGATGTTCTCCCACGTTACTCCCACACACAGGAGACCTACATTTTCTTCCATACAATGCTTCAAACGGAGCCATCTGAATACTCGCTTGATAGCTATTATTGTAAGAAAACTCTACAAGATATAGGTGGTCCTCCCATGATCCTCCGAAGTCTAACATACAAGCCCTCAACATATCCTCCAAGGTCTGATTAGTACGCTCCGACTGCCCATCTGTCTGCGGGTGGTAAGATGTACTAAACTTCAGACGAGTACCAAGACTCTCTTGCATGCTCCTCCAAAAGTGCGATGTGAAGCACGAATCTCTGTCCGATACAATGCTGACTGGTATGTCGTGCAATCTTACAATCTGCCTCATATATAAGTCAGCTAAAGCTTCAGTAGACTGACCCACTCTAAAAGGTATAAAATGGGCTGACTTGGTGAGTCGGTCCATTATTACCCACACTGCATCTCTTCCACTTGGACTCTTGGGAAAACCCGTGACAAAGTCTATAGTGATGTGCTCCCACTTCCACTCTGGAATCGGAAGTAGTTGCAATAATCCTGCTGTCCTCTGGTGCTCCGCCTTCACTTGTTGACATACCAGACATTTAGCTACAAAGCGAGCTCTCTCTCTCTTCATTCCATGCCACCAAAAGTGCTGTCGTAAGTCGTGATACATCTTGGTGCCTCCAGGATGAATAGAATAAATTGAACTATGAGCCTCTGCCATCAGCTCCTGTCGAATCTCTCCATTTGGAAGATAAAGACGATCACCACATCATAATGTCCCATCCTCATGAATGCGCAATCCGGTCTGCTCTCCGGCCTCTGTCCTTTCTTTCAGTCTCCGGAATCTGACATCTGTAGGCAAAGCTGCCTTAATCCTCTCTACCAATGATGATTGTACTTGCAAGTTGGCTAGTGTCCCATCTGCTCCGGGTAGTATCACTTCAATGCCAAGCTCTTGTAAGTCCTCCAATAGTTCCCTCTGTGCTGTCAAGAAGTAAGCTGCTGGCTTCCGGCTTAACGCGTCTGCTACCACGTTAGCCTTGCCTGGATGATAATGTAGCTCTATCTCGAAATCTTTCATCAACTCGAGCCATCGACGTTGCCTCATATTTAACTCCTTCTGCGTGAAGACGTACTTGAGGCTTTTGTGGTCTGTATAGATCTCCACTCGTTTCTCATATAAGTAATGTCTCCATAGCTTCAGAACAAATACAACGGCTACAAGTTCCAAGTCATGAGTTGGATAATTCTTCTCATGCACTCGTAACTGTCTAGATGCAATGCAATCACCTTGCCATGCTGCATCAATACGCATCCCAAGCCTTTACCTGATGCGTCACTGTAGATCATATAACCTCCTGATCCTGACGGAATAGTCAATACTGGTGCTGTAGTCAGTCGTTTCTTTAACTCTTCAAAGGCGGCTTGACACTCGTCGGTCCATATAAATTCTTGGTCCTTACAAGTCAAACGAGTCATAGGTGCCGCTATCCTTGAGAAGTTTTCCATGAACCGTCGGTAATATCCCGCAAGTCCAAGGAAACTCCTCACCTCTGCTGCTGATTTAGGAACAGGCCATGTCTCAACTGCTGAGATCTTCTCTGGATCAACAGAAATACCATCTCCTGTAACAACATGTCCAAGAAATGAAACTCTGTCTAAGAAGAACTCATATTTGCTGAGCTTAGCATATAACTGCTCTCTTCTCAAAGTCTCTAGAATAATCCGCAGATGCTTCTCGTGCTCCTCGTGGCTCTTCGAATAGACAAGTATATCATCTATAAAGACGACTACGAACTGGTCCAAGTACTTGTCCAAGTACTGGTGGAAGACTCGATTCATCAAGTCCATGAAGATCGCTGGAGCATTGGTCAATCCAAATGGCATGACCAAAAACTCGTAGTGTCCATATCTTGTTCTGAATGCGGTCTTCGGAATATCCTGCTTCCGTACCTTCACTTGGTGATATCCCGATCTTAAATCTATCTTCGAGAATACCTTAGCTCCACTGAGTTGATCAAACAGGTCATCAATGCATGGCAATGGATATTTGTTCTTCACTGTCACTGCATTCAAGGCTCTGTAGTCAATGAACATACGCACTGACCCATCCTTCTTGGGTACAATCAGCACTGGTGCTCCCCAAGGTGATGCACTCGGTCGGATGAAACCTTTCTCCTCTAACTCCTTTAACTGTGCCTTCAGCTCGTCCATCTCTTTCTTTGCTAGTCTGTAAACATGCGATGCTATAGGTGCTGCTCCGGGTGCTAGTTCAATTGAAAATTCTACGTCTCTGTCTGGGAGTAGTCCTGGCAAATCCTCTGGAAAGACGTCTTAAAATTCTGAAATAATAGGATGATAGACAACATCGTCCATTGCGAGCTGCATACCATCAAGGATTTCTGTGGATCCTCGGGCAAACTCAAGTTCAGGCTGGCCTAGTACCTTAAAAAGAATGCTTCCTCCAAAACAATCGAAGAAAGCGTGGTACTTACTTAGCCAGTCCATTCCAAGCACAATATCAAAAGACGGCATAGGAAGGACTAAGAGTTGGACATTCATCTCTCTGCCACGTATCACTATAGGACCCGATCTATAAACTCGGCTAACTGGTACAACTCCTCCTCCGATAAGAATTCTAACATAACTAGATAATGGTGTAGAAGCAATATTGTGTTTGGCAATAAAACTAGATGATATGAATGAGTGGGTGGCTCCCGTATCAAATAATGTCACAGCAGGAAAAGTAAAAGCAAGGATAATACATGCTATGATATCCACCTCATGATCCATGTCATCTACCTCCAATGCAAAAGCTCGCCCGTTCCTCTGCGGTTGTCCATGTCCAGTCCTCCTATACTGCTCCTCCTGAGTAGGTAGCGGTGGTCCTCTCTGAAATCCTCATGCTGCTGGGGTCGAGGTGCTCCCGGTCTGGTCATCTGCTGTGCTGGCTTCGGTGCTGGAAGCGCTAGTCTCTGTGCTGGCGGTGGTAGTATTAATGTCTGCTATTTTGGACAGTCTCTTGCCAAATGTTGTCCGGAACCACATCGTAAACACTGTCTCAAGCGGCCTCAACAATCCCTTAAAATGTGTCCGATTTTCCCACAATAATTACATTGGGGTTTCTCCGAAATCTGGTACGGTTCGGCTCTGTGTTGCTGATGCTGTTATGCCAAGGGACGTCTGATAGGTCCTCCCTGTTGTGTCCTGGCTGGTCCCTGCTGTATCCTTGCTGATCCTTGTTGTGTCCTCAGCTGACCTCCCTTTCCTCTGCTAATGGTTTCCTGAAATCTGGCCTCTGTCAGTAGTTCAGCATAAGAGACTCGGGACTGCGAGCTTGTATAATGTTGTAGCTCCTGGGTCAGTCCTCGATGAAACCTCTTAGCCTTAGCCAAGTCATCTGGTATCAAAGCAGCACCATACTTGCTGAGTCGACTAAACTCGGCATCATACTCGTCCACTGTTTGGTTCTCCTGCTCCAAGTGAAGAAACTGATCATACAAGGTATCCCTGACAGTGTCCGGAAAGTACTTTCCCTCAAAGCACTCCAAGAACTGCTCCCAAGTCTGGCATGTACCCAACTGGCGCTCCATGGATTCCCACCAGTGATGAGCATTACCCTCTAGAAGTGTCCGTACACCCGTCATCCATAGGTCCGTAGGTAACTGCGATGCCTCCAGTAGCTTCTGCGTGTGAGTGATCCAGTTGGTAGACTCCTCCTGGCTCTCAGTGCCCTTGTACTGCCTTGGACCCATCTGAACAAAATCCTTTACTGATCCAACCCTAGCTCGAGGTACTGGAGCTAGTGCTTGGGCTAGTGCAGTAGCCTGTGCAGCCATCCTCTCCAGTGCTGCAAAAATTCTTGCCTCTGCTCGGCTGCCTGCTGCCTCTGTTCCTGTATCATCATCTGAAAGAATTGGAACATTTGTGCTTGGCCATCTTGCGGTACTGGAACAGGTGGAAGGTTCCCAATAGGTAAAGCGGGAAGATCAGATGGAACTGGAGTATGAGTCTGTCCATCTGGCCCCGGAAGCCTAGGAATCGTTGGGGTCTCTCCTTGAGTCTGACCATTGACTCCAGAAGTTGCGTCGCCATCGGCAATAGTACATCCATTTTATAAATCCATCTCTCTGCAGGTGATGCACGAAACGATTAAAAAAAGTATAGGAATCAAACAGGATGCAAGTATTAAATAGGAAGGATGAGTTTTAGTCAAGCGTGGATGAGATCCTTATACTCTATTCCTACACGCAGGCTTGTTCGGTACAGTTACATAGCCAAGATAATATATTCTTGACCTGCATGGGCCACCACAAAAATATGTCACGCCCCAGTCCCAAAATACGTAGAACTAGGAATACGTAAAACGCCAGCCGTATGTATACGAACTCCAATATATGGAAACTATATACACACGTACGCTGTACATGAATATCCAATCCACAGTGGTAATATATGTCACAATAAGTCACACGCAGTTCTATATCTCATCCACAGCACAAATAATAGATAAATGGAAATCAATAACTGAATGTCAAAGAAGCAGTCTCAAATAGGAATCTCAAAGTATGATAGTCGGGTGGAGACAAATCCACTACAAATTGACTATAATAAAATACTAAAGAGAGAAGAGAATAAACTCTAATATAAGAATAAATGTCTCAAAAAAGAATAGCAACTAGAATCTCTAAACAGCTGCAATGAATCACATATAATCAGAAGGTAAGATCGTCTCAGACTGATAGGTAGCGTCAGGTCCAGGTCCATACTCCTGCGGGTACTCCTGCTCATCTATATCTGGAAAGGGACCAGGTCCTCAGAGGGACGTAACAAGATACAAAAAACACATGCCAATAAAGTACTGAAATATAAACATCCAATGAGGTCGCCTAACCATCTATGTGAATGCAGTTTGAGAACAACTTTCCACCAAGTGGGCTATCTGGCTGAAAACTGGGATTGGCATGACTCTCTCGGAGAACCAGGGGCCTCAAAGGCATGTCGTCTTTTGAACGGCAGAGGCCCGCCAAGTAGTATAGGGGTCATCACCGCCCGTATCTGCAGCGGAGCTTCCGGGTTACAGAAAAAAAAGTATAAAGGAGCCCAAATGCCTTACTTGTTGTTCTCTCCAGCCAATGCCCTAAGCATGTCATGTCCATGACACAATAAACCTCTAATAACCGCCAGGTCTACTAGCATACAAAATTTCTATTGGCAGTTATCCCTATCCGTCGTACGACCTATACGTACCGGTGGCCAGCCGAGTACACAAGTCCGTGTCCTACATGTGACTCACACTCGTGTAAGAATAGTGTCATGGCCAATGAAACATAATGCCTCATGAAGATGGGGTAGTCTCATAAAGTAGATCCAATGCATATACATAAATAAAAACATAGTACGACGACACCGTCGTTGCACCCAAGTTTCCTCGGACGCGCAGTTTATATAGCAGTTAAAATAAATGAACTAAAATAAATAGAAATAAACATGCATGCCTCATATGGAATGTAAATACAGTACAATGGCAAGGTATACTTGCCTGACAAGAAATCTGTAAAGTATACGCGCCCAACTGTCATGGACACGGAACCTGAAACTAAGAACTCTGAACAAACGTCTCCGGATGCTGAAATAAACATTACCAACATTTTCAGAATGAGCAAAATAGCTAAAAAGTATATCCCTTTTGTCCAATTTGGACACAGGGGCAAAACGGTAATTTCGAGTAAAAGTGGGGTCCACGTGTGGCCCACTTTGTACCAAAAAGTGTACCGAGGGTAACAGTCTCTAAATGGGACAAACTATGGGTCAAATAACTCTAAATGTCAATACAAACCCAATGGTATGTCCAAATGTGGATTCCGATGAGCCGAACACAATTTTATCCAAAAAGTCAATTGTGGGGCCCGCCAATTGGCGATTTGGTCAAGCGTCTCAGAATTACGTAAAAATTGGGTCACAGGACCAGCGCGTTACCATGAGTCCAGTGGCACTAGTTTCATCGCAATCTGACTAGCGTTCACAAAATACGCGAGAGTTCCACAAAAGTTGCGACACGGGGTGTATCCGCGGATACGGCCTGATTTCGGCGCGCACACGCGTCCGAATCAGTTTCTACTAATTTTTACGTGTCCGGTTATGCTGCGTGCATCGTTCGGTATACTTGGTACACGGCGGGGCGGTCCCGTTTGGCAGGGCGCGCTCCATTTTACAACTTTTAGAATTCTGGAAAAAGTGGGTTCGCGGAGTTTTGTGACGAATTTAATTCTGTCCACAACAGCTAATAACCTAGGGTTATTTAACAGAAAATAAACTAGGTCAAATGTTCTACACATATAAAAAAGAATCACCGAATTCGGATCTCTGTGGTGGAAGATACGAACTCGGCAATATGGGTGGTCACCGTAGTTTTCTGCGATCCCAGAATTTGGTCTGCTCGCGCCAACTTGGACGCTGTTTTCGCCTATGGGTACACGATGTTCGAGGTCTGCTATTATACAAATATGAAAGAGGGTTAAGGGGTGAGCATACTAGTGAAGACGGAATGATATTTGGTTGAGCGATTCGATGGAAAACAACTCCGGAGCAAAGGTGCCTCGTGTGGGAATCTGCAGTACGCGAGGTCGGGGTCGTCGGGATGGTTTGGACGGCCTGGCGGGGTTCTCTGGCTGCGGTGGCGGCTCTAGATGAGAAGATGGGGGTCTGGGGATTTTAGGTTAGGGTTTTATGAAATTATATATATATATATATATATATATATGTAGGAAGAGAGAAGAGAAAAGGAGGCGGGTCCGCGGCCAAGGGGGGTCGGGTCTGTGGGAAGGAATGGTTTGGTTTTTGCTCGGTTTTGCATATGCTAGCAAGTTGCTGTGCTAACATTTGCTTGCTAGCAATAGCAAGTGGAATTCTTTTGCTAAGAATAGTAGTATTAGTATTACTTTATTAATTTTTATTATATTATTATTTTTTTTCTTTTTTTTTTTTTTTCTTTTCCTTTCTTTTTAAATATATATATATATATACATATATATATTTGTATATATATATATATATATATATATATATATATATATATATATATATATACACATAAGAAAATTTATAGATTAGAATAATACACACCGTAAGGCTAGCAACTGCTCAAGGGGTCTCCTACATGAAATAAATTCCGAAAAATTTCTGATGGTCCCATAAGTCCTCTAAGTGCCCGAACACCTAAAATAAAAATTATTAAAAATCTATTTCTCCTATTTAGACGTAATTACTATAATTTAAATTAATAATTAATAAATAAAAAGGGTATATATGATTTTCTCGGAAGGGGGTTTTACACAGGGGTTCCTATATCCTAGCAGAAGGCTATACTCAAAGAACTATTAGGGAAGTACAGGAATCAAGAAGGATACAATTGTTCAAAATAGAACAGATTAGAAGAAAGATGAGTCATAGTCAAATGTGGATGAGATCCTATACTCTAATCCTATTTGCAGGCTTGCTCGGTACAGTAACGTAACAGAAATAATATGCTCTCGACCTGCATGGGCCACCACAAAAATATGTCATGCCCCAGTCCCAAAATACGTAGGACTAGGAACACATAAGCATGCCAGCCGCATGGATATGGCAACTCTAATATATGGAAACCATATCCCATACGTACGTTGTAATATGAATATCAATCCACAAGTGGTATAAAATGTATCACAAGTCACAGGGTACAATCTAAATCTCATCCACAAAAAATCAATATAAATGAATAACCAGCATCTGTATAACTAGATCTCAACATAAGTATATAAGGATGATAGTTGGATGGAAATAAATCCACTACCAACTCGAATAGAAAAGTACAGCACAATAAACACAATGCAAGAATACCAGCTAACAATCATGGGCTCGGAGAGAAGACATCCTCGAAATATATGTAACCATCCGAATCTGCGCTCCTGCAAATACTCAAGAACAGATACACCTGGCAGAGGACCAGGTCCTCAGAGGGACGTAACAAGATACAGAAAAGTGAGCCAACTTGAATACAGTAAACATGCATATAATTTGAAAATAAATAAGTACGCTGTACAAGACAATCTATATGAATGCAAATAAGGATAACTTTTTGACGTATGGGCAAGGGTAGGCTACTCGATTTAAGCCTCACAACTCATACACCCGTCAATGAACATCAGAAATCAACATACCTCTGGGGTAGCGACCGGCGCGACTCTACAAAAATCGACATACCTCTGGGGTAGCGACCAGCGCGACACACGCCCGTAGTGCGAACTATATACTACGGTTTACCAGAGTGGTTAAAAGCCCATACGCCTAATGATTGTCCTCTCATGATACTAAGTGTTATGTGTGTGTCAACATATCTAATATATAGTAATAACTGAAAGGAACTACACATGCAATAAATAACAGAGATACAATAAATATACAGAAATATACTAAGCATACAAAATACTGTAAGCAATTTGGCAAGGTATCTTGCCTGGTAAGAAAGCTGCAAGGTGTATTGTCCAAAAGTCAAGCACACAGGATCAGAAGCTATAGTCTCCGAACAAATAGCTCCGGATGCTGAAATAGATATCACCAACATTCCCATAATAAGCAAAATAGCTAAAAAGCACTTCTTTTTCGTCCAATTTGGACACAGGGGCAAAACCATAATTTTGGGTCAAAGTGGGATCCACGTGTGGCCCGCTTCGCACCGAAAAATGTGTCAGAACCAATGGTCTCCAAATTTGTCATACTTAGTGTCAACAAGTTCAGAACGATGATACGAACCCAACAAAACTTGCAGAACTGGATTCCGATGAGCCGATCACAAAATCGCTTGTCAAGTGGAGCCGCGGGGCCCACGATACGCGATTTTGTCAACGTTCTCAGAATCGAACCAAACTTGGGTCACAGGACCAGCGTATTGCTACGAGTCCGATGACGTAAGTTTCGTCTCTATACGACGTGTGTACACAAAGTTACAATGTATTCTAGAATAGGCAGATACGGAGCGTTGTCGGCGGATACGCGTTGATTTCGGTGTGCACGCATATCAGAATCAACTTCTGCAAAATCTCGCACATCCGTATCAACGACATGCATGTTTCGGTGAAGACAGCGCGCGGCCAAGTCGTCCCGTTTGGCAGGGCGTACTCAGTTCCGGGTGAAAATGGGGTATCATTTTTCCTGTTTTTGGATCGCGGTTCGCGATCGCCACAGGACGCGATGCACCGAGCGGGTTGCACGGGCATTGAGAGGGTTATATAGCCTACGCATCACAACTGACAGAACAGAAAATGGGGCAACGAGGAGAGAGAACGGGTTACCTGAACAGGGCTCCATGGAAACTAAAATTCTCGTGTCCGCGAGTCGTCTTGACACGACACGACACCGTGTCCGGGCTGTGTCCGGGCTTTGTAGCTAGGGTTTCGATGCTGGGGTTGGGGGACTCACCGGAGGAGGGCGAAGACGGCCGGGGACTGGTCGACAGGCGGAGGCGCTCAGGCGGAGCTCGGGCAACTCGTTGGTGGCCGGGGAGAGGCGGTGTTGCTCGTGGGGAGGCTGTCGAGTTAGGGCGGAGGACGGGGAGACGTCGAGTCGTCGGCTGAGGGGGCTGAGAGGGGAGAGGGTGGTGGTGAGACGGCGGGGACTCTGGGCGGAGGAAGAAGGAAGGAGAGGGCTGTGGGTTTAGGCGGTCGGGGGTGACAGGAGCGGGGGCGCTGGGCGGAGGAGACGGCGAGGCTAGGGCTAGGGTTCAGGCGGTCGGGGGTGACATGAGCGGGGGCGATGGGCCGAGGAGACGGCGAGGCTAGGGCTAGGGTTCAGGCGGTCGGGGGTTAATATAGGGGTCGTCGGTCGGAATAGAAGTCGAATTAGGATTAGGGTTTCGGTTCCGATCGGGTTTCGGGTCCGGGTCGGGTTCGATTCGGATCCGACCCGACCCGTTAAGGCTGGGTTTGGTTCGGTTCGGTTTGACAGTGGTTTGGTTTGGTTTAATTCCAAATAAACCGGGTTCAGTCAGGGTTTAATTTGGTTTAAATATACATTAGTTTTTAGGGCTTTAAAAATGCTTCTGGGGTCCAATAAATTCCCAAAAAATTATCCTATGTCTAGTTTTTTATTTTACACCAGAAAATATTATTTTCATAATATTTTATTATTAATTAAAATCATTTAAAAATCAATTAGTCACAAAATACCTTAGTTTTAATTCCAAAAAAATTACAGAAAATTGTGTAAAAATTATTTTAAAAATTCTTGAAAAATCAGGGGGTTTACATATTTATGGTGATTCTGTATAGGTTACAGGTTTTATGACCTATTCTTTTGCTTAGATATTATATGACTTGCTGCATTAGTATGATCTTGCGTATCCTGGACATGAGACGTGTGATTACATTGGGTGGGGAGAGATTTACCATACAAAAGGCTGATTATATATATATTACTTTATTGGAGGTGCCTTAGACTCTGACACAGAGCTTCGATACATTACTGGCCCTTCGAGAGAATACTGCTATGGGTTTCCCCGACACAGATCCTATAGTAGTCTCAGCCCGAGTATGATTAAAACTCTCACTTGCATATCACTTAGCTGGTTATATAGTTTACCCTACTGTTTTATTTATTGCTGCACTGCATTTGTTTTGGCATGAGTTATTTTGTACCTTGCTATGTCCCCTGAGGACATTGATTCGGATTATGTCCCCAGGATTAGCAGACGAGATCCATCCCGAGGTATACGAGACAGGAGCATTAGCAGGAGCAGAAGCAGGAATAGGTGCATACATTGGAGCAGAACTAGGAACCGAGGACGAGGTGATTGCCGAAGATTTCTCCTGAGTATATGTTTTTTATATACTCAGTCTGTGATGCTATTTACATTCTTGTTTAATAAACAATTATATCAGACTTGTTATCGGGTTGTTCCCCGATTTATTTACTTGTGACTTGATTATATTTTCTTTTGTTGATATTGATGTATTCATTTCTGTGGATGAGATTAGTAGACCCTTATTGTTGTATTACAGCTTAAGTATGCCCCGATGGATCCATTAAATTGGCTTATCTATCGGAGTGTGCTGCTGGCCATTGCCACGTGTCTAGTCCCTCGATATTTTGGGACTGGGCGTGACACTTTTCTAGGCCGAGTATCTTAGGCTCCGGAAAAAGCTGGTACTTCCTCGCAGCCCTCTCCTGCTTCGTCGGCTGACGAGCTGTGGGTGACCACCGCTGGTGGTCTCCAGACGGGTACGTACTACGGTACGGGATCCTATAGCACTCTTGTTCCGACGCAGTCCTCTAGGGCCTCCGCTGTAAGTGCGTATTCCCCACAGCCCTCGTAGATATTTTCTCGAGTCCAGGAGACCATTGACCATCAAATTGCGTCTCTCCATGACAAGTTGCTATGAAGGACGGAGGAGCATCCACTGTCTCAGCCGCAGCAAGACGATGTGATGCTCATCGCACGCTTTGATATGCTCGAGTGCAGCATCATTGAGCTCAGGAATATGACCGAGAGGACGGAGCATGGCGTTACTGATCTTAGAGCATCGACAGAGAGCAGCGTGACGGAGCTGCAGCCATCACAGCTGTCAATGGGCGAGAGACTGACGATGATACATGATTCAATGGCTGCTAGCAGTACGAGGCTGTTATCTTCCATGGATTCATACAACCATCGATTAGCATCGTTGGAGCAGATACATCCTACTTGTGCGCCTTTATCGACACCGACTCCACCGACTTTACTGTCCTATTCATCGACATCGGTGTCAATTTTACGGGAGCAGTATGAGTTATTCTTGTCCCAGTTCGCGCCGGTGCATATCCTCCTCCAGATTCGCAGTAGTCCTAGTGAGGACAGTTTATTGGTTGTTTGTGTTTTGACCCATGATATTAGATCATTTATGAATATTATACATTTATTGAGGCTTTCAGACTTTATTTCTTGCACATAGTTTTGTGGATATTTATTGCATTTTTACGACGGAATTTTCTTGAGACTCGGTTTATGATTCCAATGTGTCGTTTTCTTCAAATTTTACATTATTATTCATATTAAATGTATGTGAATTTACCGTTGTTGAGTGTTCCACGGAAGAGGTCGACGAACCTAGAAAATTCAACGGAGGGTTGCTCCGGGTCTGTCTATTTTTATGAACTGTGATATTGCAAGGATATATGACTAATTATATGACAAACTGCAAGCATACAATTTTTAGATTTTTTTTTAAAAAAAATTACAATTTAGCGACGTTTATCGACTTTTATATACGTCGCTAAATGTATTAGAACGTCGCTAATTATGTCGCTAAACGTCGCTAAATTGCTAAGATGGCATTATTTATCATGTCAGCAAAATGTCGCTAAATAGAAAAAATTAGCGACGTTTAGCGACAAATGATACGTCGCTGATTTAGCGACGGAACGTCGCTAAACGTCGCTAAGGTAAAAAAAATTAGGTACGCCTAAACGTCGCTATAGCGATATTTTGTGACGTTTTTTCTGTCAGCGACTAGCTAAAATGTGACGTCACTGAAACGACGTCGCTAATTACGTCGCTAAAACTTTTTAGCGACGTTTTTATGTCATTTAGCGACGTTTTCAGACGTCGCTAATTTGACTTATTTTAATAGTGAACTAAACTAATTAGGACTTAAGATTAGGATAACAAAGTAAATTCAAACCTTATACAACTCAAAAACTAAAACTAATACAAAAATCAATGAGTTTAAACAAATTCCTAACTTGACTACGGCTCGAACTTGAACTTGAACTTGGACTTGGACTTGGATGGTTCCGCATCAGTCTCTCCGACATTGAAGAATTCACCACTTTGTGAATCATGTAAATGGAAGTTGAATTTGGGTAGATGCAGTCAAGAGACCTTTTAGAAAAGTAATGTGATTCCATGGTGGTACCTGTAGCTGCGGAGGTGGAAGTGAACTCTTCAAAAAGGTCATTTTCATAAAATGATCGTCCTTCAGTCAACTATTATATCTTGGAAAATTTAAAATAATTTGTAATAAACATATAGATCATAATTGTTCATAGATATATTAGCAAAGATATTTTTAATGTGGTGAACCTATTGGTATACGGGTCGGCTCACTACTTTCCATAACTAACCTAGTAAATGAACAAAGCATTATACAGTGCATATAAAAGGATGCTCATTTTTAATGTTGGGATTGTTTTCCTGTGTTCGGGAACGAGGTACATGATAAGTTTCGTTAACATGTGCCCTAATAACATATGTTAATAAATTGATAAATATATATTTTATATGAATAATTTTACCAACATATTTATCAATAGACATTTATATTTATTAATGCAAATTTTAAATGAAATGTACATTGATAGATGTGGCCTTTATTTTCATGATTGTTCAGTCATTTGGTTCTTCGCCAATTTATCTTAAGCTGGTTGCTTGGTTGTCGCTCTGCAATGACCGCCAAAACTCAATTCTTTTATCACATATATTGCAGAAGAAACCAAAAAAAAAAAAATGCTATTTGATCTTGTCGGCATTATGCAAATAGAAATTAATATCAAATGTTTCTGTGTATCAGGATATGAACCTTATTTTTGAAGCAACATTGGAGATACAAATAATCTGATGTGAGAAGGCTTGAATAATGATAATGAGGATTTGTATGCTCTTCAAATAAGTCCGATCCTGGGGTTTAAAGAAACAAAATTTTACTATAGCATCCTATACTTTTTGGAAGTAGTACTGGACGGTCAAAGGTTTGTGAATTTTGGTCTAAGTTTCAAGCAAAAAACACCATTAGAGAAAAATGCTATTTATACTGACGTTTTAAGTCAAAAAATGTTATTTCTGATGGCGTTTTCTTTCCTCTTTTGTAGTTGTTGTTGTTATTGTTGTTGTGAAAGCATGTGAAAAATGTCAGTATAACTGACAGTGGCTGCTTTGACCCTAAATAATTAAAATTACTTCTCTCTTCTCCATTTTAAATGTAGATATTTTGGTTGGTTATAGCAGTAAGCAACTATCAGTCCTCCAAAGAGGCAGTGGAGGAAGATCCTTACCAATACATTGTAGATTCGGCGTTGTCCGGTCCCTTCATTCGGAGTGAGCTGAATAATCGAAGTGAGAAGGGAGGGCGTGAGGACCAATACATGAAAAAAAAATATTCTTCAAAGGGTATTAAGGATTAATTATAAAAATAACTTCCTACAGTTTTAAAATTCTTTGATCGCCCTACATTTTTTTTGGTTAGAAGTCTTTCCTTCATGTGATTAATGGCATTTTTTGACTTGAACACTGTTTACGGGATTTAAACAAAGAGGTTTATACGAAACCTTTGCTTGCAAACTTAAAAAAAAAGAGTACAATTAATCCTATACCAGGATGTTAAGTACAATAAAATAATTCTGGAAAAGTATTGCTATAGAAGTCTGATCTGCGGTCGATCACTTTGTTCCTTGGACCACACGATGATGAAGAAGTGTTGTAGAAGAAGAAGAAGCTTCAAAGGTTGTAAGTGGGATTGAATGCTCGTTGCCGAAGTTGCCAACCAACACTCTCTGTCTGTGCTCTCTCTCTCTCTGATCTCTGATTATGCCTTGTCCGGCCTGTCTGTGTGTCTATCTCCCTGTGACCATGGTTCTCTATTTATAGAGATCAATGAAATAACTGTCTAGGTTGGCATAAAAGGCCAAACTGTGAAGAGAGTTGCATCTTTTACGCTGCGGTTATTACAACTGCTACCCACGTTCCCAGTCTTCTGAATCTGCATATGACACGTGTCCTATTACAAGGTAACGCGTATAACTGCTTCTCGAAGATCATGGCATGCAAGCCACGTAGGTAACTGCCCCTGCGTAAAGATGGTTGGCGTAAAAGCCAAATAACTGTCTTATTGGCGTAAAAGCCAAGCTGTGAAGAAGAAGACTCCTTTTACGCTGCGGTTATGATAACTGCTACCCCACGTTCTAATTATCTTCTGAATATGCGTATGACACATGTCCCATTACAAGGTAACGCGTATAACTGCTGCTCGAAGATTATGGCATGCAAGCCACGTAGGTAACTGCCCCGGCGTAAAGATGGTTGGCGTAAAAGCCAAATAATTGTCTAGTTGGTGTAAAAGCTAAACTCTGCGTAAAACTTGATGATGCATGAATAATAGATAACCAGCGTAAAATAGCCAATTATCCGTCACGACTGAGGTCTTGAGCGTATTCTGGACTAAATAGCCTTATCACGTACCTTTGCAAATGTAGCCGAGTTGGCGTATTTCGAGGAGATAGCATACGACGTACTCCTTATAGTTGAAAATAGCCTGGTTGGCGTAAAATGTAAGGATGGTGATGTGAGCGTATTAGTCCCAGTCTTAGCTTTCCCAGTCATGACGAATGTTTTAAAAATAGAATAAAATTTCGTGCATTAAATGCAGAGATATGCCTCAATCTCGTGCATTAAATGCCGAGATTTGCCTCGAGCTCTGTAAGAGAAGCAACTTTTGACGTGGCGTCTGATTTCGTCTTATCTTGAGCGTAAAAACTTATTTCTGCCTATGTAGAATAGGCAGCGTATTCTTTGAATGCGTAAAAATGACTTGTATCAAGAATATGTCACTAAACGACAGTCTAGGTCTCTGTGCAAAATTATCATCACAGCCGTCCTCTCGATCATCGTGCAGTACTTTTGTTAGGAGTCAGGTTCACTGTTTTGTCTGACAAATTCATCCGAGGAATACGAAGAGTTCCTCCTACAACTTTACTGCATTAAATACAAGCGTATTTTAAACTTTATGCTGGAAGGTAAAGCAACCTTTTACGCCAAAACAGTCTTGAAGCACTGCTTTACGCAGACAGCTTTGACGCTCTACTTTACGCCAAACAACTATGAAGCCCTATTTTACGCGAACTTATGTATGTTGGGGTTTTTACTGTATAATACGCGTACAATTTTCCAGCGTATTTTATGCTTCTACAAGACCCCCTTCAAAGTTTTCAAATTCCTCGTAATTTGAAATACTTTGAATGAAGCATGAAATTGTCAAATTTGACTCATTCTTCGAGGCTGATTTTTTTGGCGATATTTAAGAAGTTGTTGGAATTTGTATGTTCTCTTCTGCCTATATAAGGACAAGCAAGTGAACTTGTTTTTCCATACTTCCTGCACCTCAAAGATGGCTGCTGAGATTCATTGGGCTGAACTGAGAAAAAAGAAGATTATGTTCTT
The DNA here is from genome assembly GCA_036927795.1 of Iris macrosiphon. NCBI lineage: Eukaryota > Viridiplantae > Streptophyta > Magnoliopsida > Asparagales > Iridaceae > Iris > Iris macrosiphon. The sequence goes on along the minus strand of JAYESA010000001.1, from coordinate 113,811,211 downwards.
CCAGCATGTAAGGAGCCGTAAGAAGAGACGTCTTCGAGCAAATATTCTCTGCAATGATGGACCATGGAGGGATATCATAGCTTCCTTTGCTCGAGGCAATCAACGATTTTATATGATAATTCGCCAAAGAGAGAGGAAGGGTCACATTAGACCACACAGCTTGCTAGCTGTATTTTCCCCTATTATGAAGCTGGACCCTGGTGGGCAGCTTGGCCTTGTCTTCCAGTATTGTGTTGGGTTTGAATCCTAATCACAATTCTAAGCATGGCTGCCGGTGACATATGGAGGGTGGCTTGAATAATTTAAACAGGCCCAGTTCTGTATCCTCCCTCCATTCACCATTTTCTTGGCCCCCGGCGTATATGAGCCAAAGAAGTACCGTAGAAGAAGAAATGAAGATCTCCATCAGATGAGAACCTAGCGTAATAGATTCCCATCGTGATTTTGAATATTAATAAAAAAATCTTTTGTAAAATGGACTTCCATCATATGTAATCATGATCTCGAATATTAATGAAAAATCCTTTGTAAAATGGATTTTCATCATATGTAATCATGATTAATAAACTTGTCTTCTTTTACGCACTATTGATTTGCCATATTGCTGTAAGGAAGTCTAATAATACGTAGCTTCAACATGCCTGAGTAATTTTTATGCAGACTCTGATAAATATGCATCCAGTCACGTTCCAACTTTTACGCATAAAGGAAGATGCGTAAAAACTCTTTAGTATTAGATTGTCTTAAAAATCCAATCATCATGCTATTTTTGACGAGGAGTCGCATAGAATTTTGAACCGTTATTTCCTCTTCGAAGAACATCCGCTCAGAACATCATCTTCGAAAATGGCTTCTCGAAAGATTCTTGAGACAGGGAAAGAAATATCCGCCGAACAGGCCATCCCTGAACTAGATATAAAAGATTCTGGCTAAACTTCGAATGAACTATCAATGGCCAAAAAGTCATCTCCAATGAAGACAGATATTTTCAGGGAACTCCTTAGCCCTTCGTCTGATGAAGTCCTCTCGATTGAAAAAAAGAAGAGAAAACGCTGATGAGAAGAGCATTTCCTGCGCAAACTCTTGTGACTGGCTTTTTCAAGCATAAAACCCAAATTATCAAGATATACGCGTATTCTGCTGACTGATCTATCCCGTATAATTTAAGATGCGCGTAAAATCATAGATCCATAGCATTTGAGCGTAAAATCGTAGATCTGTAGCTTCTGAGCATAAAATCGTAGATCTGTAGCTTCTGAGCGTAAAATCGTAGATCTGTAGCTTTTGAGGGTAAAATCATAGATCTGTAGCTTCTGAGCGTAAAATCGTAGATCTGTAGCTTCTGTGCATAAAATCATAGATCTGTAGCTTCTGTGCGTAAAATCGTAGATCTGTAGCAGCGTAAAATCGTAGATCTGTAGCTTCTGTGCATAAAATCATAGATCTGTAGCTTCTGTGCGTAAAATCGTAGATCTGTAGCTTCTGAGCGTAAAATCGTAGATTTGTAGCTTCTGAGCATAAAATCATAGATCTGTAGCTTTTGAGCGTAAAATCGTAGATTTGTAGCTTCTGAGCGTAAAATTATAGATCTGTAGCTTCTGAGCGTAAAATCATAGATTTGTGTTCTGCACATAAAATCATGGATCCTTGCTCTGTGCGTAAAAGCTGAGCGTAAAATTAGGGATCCGTTATGCAGCATGACTATCTGTCTTCCTTTTCAAATGATCGGCCGACGTAGTCCCAAATCGTAACTGATTATGATAAGATCGAATTTGGTTAAGGATTCGAAGAGTTACTTGAACTCTAAAAATAGACCTAGGTCGTGAGAGAGAAAAACCCTTCATCTCTTTCTGAAAAACCCTTCGTCTCTTTCTAAAAAAGAACTCAGATTTCCATGGCACCAAAACAGACCTCCACTACTAAGGGAAAGAAAGCCGCTCCATCATCTCGCTCCTTTGCTCCAGCACGAGCGATTCCTGCTAGGCCAAGCGAGCCTCGTTCTGAACGAAGTGCTCCGCCGTCTAGCTGTGCACCGGGCATCACAGGTAAAACTTCAAGAAAATAAAAAACCCTTCGCACACGTTTTACATGTATGCGCAAGGTTATCTTTTGTGCTAAGAGTCTCTTCGAGGAAGATGATACACAGAGATATTTTATCAATACGCCCATATTTTAATGTGTCAGCGTAAAACTCCATATTTTGCACTTTGGCGTAAAAATTCAGACTGTCAAATTTGGCGTATACTGCAAACCTTGTATTTTATGCACTAGAAGTAAATTCCAGCATAAAATCCATATTTTGCAGTCTGTCGTAAAAACTTAGACTGTCAAGTTTTAGCGTATACTGCAAGAATGTAGTACTTTACGTTTTACGTGCTGAAAGTAAATTCCAGCGTAAAACTGACTTATTCTTTTACTTTTTGCAGTGGACCTACATATCCCCCCTCTGGCTGAAATAATGGGCTCTGCTGCTGGAATATTGAATTCTAACTACTTGGAGGACTTGTCCCATGTGACTTTTTCTATCTCTGGAAACGAGTATCCTCAAGAAAGGGGAACTCTGATCTCGGCCCAAGGAGAAAGAATGTTGCTGAGTATGATCAGTGGGGAACCCTTGACATACATAGATAGAACCGAGTATAAGAAATTGACTTTCTTATTTGGGGATGTTATTGATAAGCAATCCCAGACCAAGCCCAAGAAGGAAGATTGGATATTTTTTGCTGAGGGCACGGTTATGTACCTGCCAAAGATGTCCAGTGATTACCCTATTTCTGCATTCTTCTATGCCACACATCCCAGAAGGATGGCATGGACTCTGACTCCTGATCTTTATGGCCAGCCAGGGAAGATCTTTTACAAGAAAGGATTAAACCAAGGATCCTTTGTAAGCAGTCCCTCAGTGTAAGCCCCCTGATTTTCAAAATTTTAAATTTGGATTTTCCCCAAATTATCTGAATTTTCGGGAATCGTGACCTAGGCCTTTGTCGATTCAAAGATTTTAATTGCGGTTAATTCATATTAAAATATTATGAAAATAATATTTTATGGTGTAAAATGGAAAACCGGGCATGTGGTATTTTTCGGTGAATTTATTGGACTCCGGAATCATTTTTAAAGCCCTAGAAACCAATTTAGAATTTAACCGAATTAAATCCGTGCCAACGCCCGACACCCCCATGAGAGCCGAAGCCAAGCCCAAGGAGCGTTGACCCAGCCCAAATCCTAAGTCAAACCCTAGTCCAATTTCTGTATATATAAATACATGATTCCCAAGGTTTTCTCCACAAAAGAAAAAGAGAAATTTCCAAAGAAATCCCCAAATCCCCAGATCCCTAATTCCCTAAATCAAATCCCTAATTATTAACTAACCCTAACCCTAACCCTAACCCTCTGCCGACCCTCTCCGGCGAGTCCCCGGCGGAGCGCCGCCCAGCCGCGTCCTCGACCGCCCGCCTGAGCCCAGCGCAGCGCCCCGCACCCCTCGCCACGTCCTCCCCTCTCTCCTCCGCTTCCTCCGACCTAGCCGACGACTCCCAGCCGCCCCGAGTCGGCTGTTCTCGACCGGACCACGCCGCCGTGGCCAGCCCCGAGTGCTCCGTCAGCGAGCAGGCCGCTCCGCCCTCTGGCCAGCAGCGCCTCCTGGTCGCTCTCCTTCGCCTCTGACCGACAACTTCCCGCCGGACCACCTGAACCCTAGACGTCGAGCCTGTTCCCTCCGTCCCTGTCGACGACCGGCCGCCCACAGCACCAGATCCGGCCGGCCTCCCCCACTGCAGCGCCGCCGCCACCGGTCAGCACCGCCCTGCCGTGCCTCCTCCCTGCTGCGGCCTCGACTCATCCGGACCCCTCAACTCCCAACCACCGCTGCTTCGCCCAGCCGACCCCGATCTCGCCGCCAGAGCTCGACCGCAGTACCTCCACCGCCCAGCGCCTCTCCCGGCGAGCCCTTCGACGAGTCACCGACGGACACGAAGCAGGAACAGAAACCCTAAAACCTAGGGTGGACACAGGACTCGACACAGGACACTTCGCGTCGTGTCGGACACGAGATATCTCAATTTTTCATACCATATTCAGGTACCCGTAACTTCTTGCTCGTAGCTCGGATTTCAATTCCGTAAATTGTATCGCGTAGCCTGTATGACCTTCTCGGTGCCCGTGTAAACCGCTCGGGGCATCGCGTCCTGTAATGATCGCACACCGCGATCCAAAAATAGGAAAACCAACGCCCTGTTTCACCCCGGAACTGAGTACGCCCCGCCAAACGGGACGACTTGGTCGCGCGCGGTCTTTACAGAACTGTGCGCGACGTTGATACGGTCGTGTGGGATTTCGCAGAAGTCGATTCAGAGGTGCGTGCACCCCGGAATCAACGCGTATCCACCGACGACACCCCGTATCCGTTCTTTCTGGAACACGTCGTAACTTTGTGTATACACGTCGGATCGAAACGAAACTTGCGCCATCGGACTCGTAGCAATACGCTGGTCCTGTGACCCAAGTTTGGTTCGATTCTGAGAACATTGACAAAATCGAGTATCGTGGGCCCCACAGGCTCCACTCGACGGGCGATTTTGAGAACGGCTCATCGGAATCCAATTCTGGAAGTTCCGTTGGGTTCGTATCATCGTTCCTGACCTGTTGACACTAAGTTTGACTGTTTTGGAGACCTTTGACCCTGACGCGCTTTTCGGTGCAAAGTGGCCTCCAAGTGGACCCCGCTTTGGCCCGGAAATGTCATTTTTGTCCTTGTGTCCAAATTGGACTCAAGGACAGGCGTTTTTAGCTATTTGATATTTTCTGAATCTAATGGTGATGTTTATTTCAGCAACCGGAGAAGTATCTGCGGATCATACTGAGACCAGAGCTAAAGTTGGAACCAGGACCCCAGGCAAGTGTACCTTGCCAAACCTTGCAGTTCTTGTTGCATATTTCCTTGCTTATTTATATTGTTGTGCATGCTTAACCTAGGACCGTGTGACGTACTTAACGTCCGATTATCAGTCGGGTGCCGACACTGTACGCAGTGTTGGGTACTGTCATCTAGAGATGGACATTCGTGACACTTTATTCTCGTACTTGTCTTATCAAGTACCATATGACCCAGGACACTTGACACTATTCATGAGACAGGATTTTCCCGAGATATTTGTGGTGATTCTGTATAGGATGCAGGACATGGACATTATATTCTTAGATACTTTATGACTTGTTGCATTAGCTATGATCCCGCTTGACATGGACATGAGACGTTATGGTCATGATATGCGTGATTACATTGGGTGGGGAGAGACACACAGGCCACAGGTTGATTTTATATATTATGACAGCGTCTCAGTCTTTCTCTGAGCTAGACGACTGCTGGCGTCTCAGTCTCACGCTGAGCTAGACGACCACATGATATCACTGCTACCGGCTCCCCGACACAGAGCTTGTAGTGGCTTCAGCCTGAGTTCTAGTGCTATTCTCATATTGCATATCACTTAGATGGTTACATATTTACCCTATTGCTTTAATTATTTCATTATCTGCTGCACTGCATTTATTTTGGCATGAGCTTTCTTGTACCTTGCTATGTCCCCTGAGGACCTGGATCCGGATTATGTCCCCAGATATTGCAGACGAGATCTACCCAGAGTTGTACAGTACAGGAGCATTAGCAGAAGCAGGTGCCTACATTGGAGCAGTACCAGGACCAGAGGGCGGGATCGTACCAGAGGACTTCTCCTGGGTATTGGTTTGAGATACTCATTTACTTCTGTTCCTATTGACTTTACTTCCAGTCTATTGCATTATTGTATTAGACTTGTTCTCGGATTGTTCTCCGAGACTCTTTATTGAGATATGCTAGATTATATTTACTTACATTATTCTGGCATTTGATCTGTGATTATCTGTTGTGGATGAGATTAGTATAGACTGAGACATGTATTATTGGACCTGCTTATTGTTATATTACAGCTTAAGTATGCCCTGATGGATCCATTAAATTGGGTTGTCCATCGGTGCGTACTGCTGGCCATTATCACGCGTCTGGTCCCTCGGTATTTTGGGACTGGGGCGTGACACTCAGGCCCTGTTATGCCCTTCAGAGGACTACTACCAGGCGGTGTCCCTAGTGAAGACTCTTCATTGATCCAGCCATTTCAAATGGCAACTTTCTGCAATAAATTTATGGGGCTGGGAGGATTATATCCCAGGGTTAACCCTCGCACCAGTAGATGGCTTAACCCCCACAATGTTCGGTGGACCAGTTTAACTGCATGGGCCCTGAAGCACTTTTAGATGGAGCTGGAGAGTGTCAACTTATTTGAGGCTGTGAGTGCTACTAGTGTTGGGCTGTCGATCAACACTAATTTGTTCTTAGCTTTAATGGAGCGATATAACTCGCTCACCGGGACCTTCGCCACTCCAATAGGTGACTTGGGCCTGACACTTCATGAAATGGCAGACATCTCAAATCTGCCAATGGGAGACACTCCCTATGAAGAGTACGGTCCCATAAATAGGGAGCTGAAGGACACCAGAAATAAGGAGCTGAGGACCTGGTTTTCTTTCAGATTTGGACGAGGCATATTATCCTACAGTGTACGGACCCGGACAGGAGATGAGGTACGCATCCGAGGAGGAGCTAGAGGTGCTACCATCAGAGTTTCCTTGATCATTGGTAGGCCTTTTGCCTAGGATTGGAGCATCCTTATCTAGTCAGCCGATGCCCTAGTCATTACCCTTTTTATCTGTCTTTCAGTACTTTTATTTCGTCATAGTAGTGGGTTTGTTCCCACCAGACATTTTGGATTGTACTATGACATTTCAGACTGGCATTTATTTTCCAGTATTTATTTTAGTACTTCTTGTTTATATTGTAGATGAGATTAGATTACCTGTTTTGATGTTAGTATTGGACTTGTTAGTATTTTAGGACAACGGAGTACACTTCGTAGGATCCATTAAATTGGGTAATCCCTCGGAGACGTATTAGCTGGCTATTGCCACGTGGCATGGTCCCGTGTATTTTGGGACTGGGGCGTGACATAAGATATCATGGAAATCAAATATAGTAAATATAACTCAAATTATATACATATACTATGATATCTAGTATCTAATATGATACTTGTCACTACCGTATTTTCTAGAAAAGGATATTTTGGTCATTTTATAATTAATTAAATATTGTGCATGTTAAATATTTATTTATTATATTATTTATTTATTATTAGCATGATAGATTTATTTTTTTGGACTTGTGACCTAACTAGTTTAGTTTAGACTCATGGACCAACATGTATTAATTGTTAGAATTGAGCCCAACTAGAAAGCCCATTAATTAGGAGGATGATTACATTAATTAAACCATTAGACTAGAAGCTTCCCTCCTTAATTAATTTTTTCATGAGAGGCCCCAAGGGGTATTTTAGACTTTATATAGTATCTTGAGGGAGCGGGCAAGTGAGGCATATATAAAGGGGATGAAAACTTTCTCTCTCTTCATTTTTCATTTCAAATCTAGATCTATAATTTCTCTCAACCAAATCTCTACCAAATTTTCACCCAATTACTTTCCAAATCACCATTGAAGACTAGAAGAGCAAGGATCTAAAAAGAGAAGCAAGGATCTACAAGTTGGAGGCCAATTTTACCAATTTTGGAGGTTTCATTGGAAATCCATCTCCCAATAGGTACAATTCAGTTTTTGCCCTTAAAATAGCTTCTAAATTTGAGATTTAATCATGAATAATCAACCCATATGTATATACTACTCATAGGATTTGGTTTTGTATTCATAAGAGGCCTATGGAGAAAGTTATGGTGCTTTTTGTGTCAATTTTGGAAGAATTCCGAAAATGACTTTTGTTGTGTGTGTCAATTGATCCTATAGATCAATTTGGCATATGTTTATGTGTGTGGGGCTAGTGTTGTGTCCACAATTGGGTACGTCTAGGTCGTATTCCAATAATTTGGTGATACGTGTTGTTTCGAGGGTTTTTCCACCGACACGGAACTTTGTACATGTCGTATTTTGACACGGACAAATAAATCTACATTTGACACTTTGTTTTGTTCATAAATATTATATGTGATTTGTTTGTGTCATTCAGGGTACAATTGGATGTGTGGTGGACTCGTGTCGCATGCGTATCCTAGATCTAGTGTGATACGGTGTGATACTCTCCAATTGTTGTGTGTTTATGTGTAGATCTAATTAATTGTGCTTTAATTCTTGAATTATAATTGTGTATGTATCTATATATATTATATATGTATTATGTATATTTATTATTGTGTTTATTGTATCATAGATCTATGTATTATATATGTATTAATAGAATATATATTATGTAGCTTTCTTCTACATGCATTAATATATATGTTATAATATATATTAGGGATGTAAATATATGTATATGTTTTATATAATATATGTATATGTTTAATTAAGTAATTAGATTATTTATAGTTATTATATGATCATTTATATATATATATATATATGTATGTATATATATATTTATAAGTGGTAGCATATGTATATATAGTATAGTAGATATATTTATATGTGGTTATATATATAGTTATATTATATATTGTTATGTATTTATATTATTGTATGATTATATATATGTATACATATATGTATAGTTATATATACATATTACTATATGTGTGTGTGTATGTTACTATGTGGTATTTTATACAATTTACTATGTATAAGTGTATATATAGTTATATATAGTTTTATATGTATATTGTATAAATATATATTATGGGTTATATATATGTATTTAAATATATATTGTATAAATATATATGGTGGGTTATATATATGAATTTATATATATATTGTATATATATATACATATATTTTCAGCGACAGCAGCGAGCCAGAAGTGTCGCAACAACAGCAACAAATGCAAATAATAGCAGCTTTTCAGCGACAGCAGTCAGCGACAGTTGCAGAAAACTGTCGCTGAAACAACAGTGTATCAGCAGAGTATCAGAAGCTTCAGCGACAGTTTTTAGTGACAGTGCAGGAAACTGTCACAAAAACTGCAGTGTATCTATATACACAACAGCTTTCTGTGACAGTGGACAGGGTATTTAGCGACCGTTTGGCAGTTTTTAATATATTAGATATTAATATATATATAGATATATATATGGTAATTAATATATATATATATATAAATATGTCCTAATTGCTATTTGTATTATAGTATACTATATATGTATATATTTAGTTGTAGCATATAAATTTATTAGAATAGTTAGTATATTTTAGTTATCAATTGTTATGAGTATCTTTTATATATTATATATTTGTAGGTATGTATGTACGTATATATGTATTAATAGTTAGTGTGTAGTTGGTAGTTAGTATTTTTCTATTAGTACATACTAGAGTTATATTGGATTGATATATGTAATTATTGATGGATAGTTAGTATATATATGAGATTTTGGCAAATACCTTGAGATACCAAGGTAAGTATCAAGATATACCAAGGTATGAGTAGTAGGTATTGGCATAAGTAATAGGATAGTTGTAAACTAATTATGGGTTGGTATTAAGATGACTAAAATAAGGTATATAGTATTATATAAATATTAAATTTATAGTAGTTTATAATTATTGTTGGGTAGTTAGTATAAATAAGGTTTTGAATTTACCTTGAGATGCCAAGGTAAGTATCAAGGTATTGGAGGATAATCAAGGTATTGGGTTTGGATATCAAGATAGAGGTTTAGTATTGCGATACCAAGTTGGTTCGAAACCAAGGTATCCATTTAGCATTTGTAATTAAGATTTTATATATATAATATTGTTTGATATGTACATGTGTTATATTTATCCCTTGTTTGCGTATCCTGAGATACGGTATCTTAGTATCCTAAGATATAGCTTGTATGGCCTAGATTCATAGTGTGTGTGCCCAATATCTTTGAGTTAGACTCATGCAACCTAGAAATAGGTAGTTGACCATAATTTGACTATAGTTGACCATAGTTGACTTAGAGTTGACCTAGTTTGACTTTTGACTTAGAAATAGTTTTATGACCTAGAAATTGACTAGTTTAATTTATTTCTCTTCCCAAAAACTTGTATTAATACAATATTTCATATATAGGTCTGTGACACCAGGTCGGACATCATTTTTTCATTATTTTCTCTGGACCACAGGCGAGTACATTCTCTGATAGTTTCCATTATTTGATTACTACTATAATTCAAGTATTTAGAAATATTACTTATGATTCTTGACACGATGGTACACGGATTGGTATTGTTATTGGATCGTCAGTCATGGGATGTTACCTTGATTATGGAGATGGTATCGGATATTGTCCTTGTTGGTATTGGATAACATTGAATATTGTAGATTAAATATTGGATACATTGGCTAGTGACGTGTCATGATTCGATCCATCATATCAGTCGGGACGGGAAAAATACCAATTAAATATGTGATCAAGAAACTATCGGCTACTAGTGTAATTATTGGCTACTAACTAACCATGCAATTCACGAATGGTTGAGTTAGCTCCTTAGTGTAATCATTGAATCTTCCAGGCCGATCACATATTTAGTTAGTATCTCAAATCACATAGTTATTGTAGATTCTATTATTCAGTTCATTGATTACCTTGTTCTATTCTGACATTATAGTTCATTCCTTTATTCTTGTATGCATTGATTATATTATGTTGCTAGTATTGCCTATTCTCTCATTGTTCTTGATTATCAGTTATATCCTCATCGTAGATAGCATCTTCTATTGTACTGTTTATAGTTTTTGTCAATTAATTGGAACTGCTATTGGGTTGTACTTCGTTCCATTTCTGACTGAAAAATATTTTTCAGAGGATCCAGGAGATTGGTGTCCGACATACTACGGACCTCAGCCTATAGATGGTGCAGACTTGGACCCACTAGTTCTGGAGTGACTGTCGAGAGATTTAGTCGGATTCACTAGTTAGCATAGTTAGTTCTCTTTAGCATTTTGGTACCGGATTTGTTTCCGGCATATATTTGTGTTTGGATATTATTTCTATTTGTTGTTGTTATTTTTAACTGCTTAGTTATGTTAGACTTCTATGATATCTTCTCGTGCCATAGTAATGTGATTGAGTATTGTGTCGAACTAAGTTGATTATACTCTCATCTTGGAGTTGAGATATTGTTTTGGAGGTTTATGCTTTATAGTGAGATAATTAGATAGTATAGTTGACCAAGACAGCGTTCTACCGCCGATGCTGTGACGTAGGCTGGGCGTTGTTCCCGACTTGCATCCCTATACCGGGTGCGGGTCGTGACAATACTCTAACCAAAATTAAATATAGCACATATAACTCTAAAATCCTTAACTCTAAATCTATTTATATAAATAAATATAGGAGAAGTATGAGACATTAGATGGGGGCGCCGAGAGCAGTACGCCGACTGAGAGAAACGATCGGTGGGTACAAGCTGTCGGGAGAGGGAAAGGCGGCAGCTTGTACGGTATCAGATCGTTGGCATCGATGCCATCGGTTCTTTCCAGAGCTTCGACGGCTACTCCAGCTCCATCAATGTCCGACTCCGACGTTCCTTCTAGTTCGATATCTCTGGAGCAGCTCACGACGACTGTGGATGAGCTATGTGGGCTGGTCTGACAATTGATAGACACTCGTGATGCTGTAGCACCTGCTCCTCCGACGGCTCCTCTGACGGCTCCTCCGATGAAAGCTCCAGCTCCTCCGACGGCATCGATGGGTCCTCCAGCCCCTTCGACAGATCCTGCCATTGCTCTGTCTGCCACTGCTCCATCTGTCGTTGCTCCTAATGATCTATAGGATAAGCCGCCGCCTCCGCCTCCACCTTCGACTTGATAGATTTTTTGTGTTTGTGGTATTTTTTTTAGTTGGTGTTATTTTTTTAACTTGATTGTATTTATTTGACTTTCTGGGATTCTATAACTGTTATTTGTACATGTTTGGATTACTCTACTTTATTATTTCAACGTGTATTTTACATTTGTACATGTTTGTGTGGGTTTTATTAGTTTTTGTGGAATTTGCTTGTGTAAAATTTATTTGTGTGGAAATTGGTGAATGTATAACAGTATATGCTCAGCAGAAATTAATTTTTGGAAAAAATATTATCTTTAGCGACGGACAGGCGACGTAATAGCGACGAAATATCTGGAAAATCATAGGTCAGCGATGGATTTTCGACAAAAAATATAAAAAATCTCATGTCAGCGACTACCCAGCGACGAAAATTTTTATCGCTAAAACGTCTGATACACAAAATTTTTGCCAAATATGTATCATAATTTGTCGCTAAAATCCGTCGCAGTGACGGATTAGCGACGAACTCTGTGAGCCATGAATGTGCAAAACCTTCTGAAAAATTTGACAAATTTTGGATCACAAAATCCGTCGCTAAGTAGTCAGAAGTTTAGCGACATAACTTATACGTCGTTGATCCGTTGCTGGTTTTATGTCGCTCAATCCGTCGCTAATCCATCGATATAGCGACAGAATTTTCGTAGCGACGTTTGTTATTCTGACAGAACTTTTTCGTCGTTAATCCGTCGCTAAATGCAAATAGCGACGGAAAAATACATTTTAGCGACGGATAATTCCGTCGCTAAAACAGTGTATTTTTGTAGTGAGCATCTCCTGTATCACTGAGATCCTGCCGATATCAATGACACCGCTAAGACCGAAGTCCCTGACTATCAGCCTCACTGGTGTTACGCCCCGATCTCCCGCAGGAAAATCGGCCGTTCCCGCTAGACGGGAATCACCCTCGCCAGCGCTTCCGCGGAACGATCGCTTGACCCATCCGGGCGTGATGCCGCACGAGCGTGAACCGCGCCCATGCAAGGCCGTGATTCATTGGCTGGCGATAAGAGTTCTAAGCCACAGAGTCGCACAGATTGTCCGAGTGCAGCGGAGTCATGAACGCATAGCGATTTGGTAACAGGTTCACCGAGTCGACAATATAGCGGAAGTATTGAAACACGAGTTTGAAGTAAAGCAGCTCTTTTATTGATATGAACATGTGTTACAGGCGGCGTATAGCCGAGATTACAAGTCACTCAAGCCTCACTCTGAAACAGTAAAAACGTGCCAAGTGGATACAATTGTGGATGATTGTACAGGCGATATTTAGGCGATGTTCAGGCGATGTTCACAACATTATGTCTTGTATATGTACTTTCGTTCCGGACGCGCCGCTGCTTCGGAGTGATCTCCATGCCTCAGCACGTACGAAGGAGGCATCCGCACCGAACGAGGTTCTCCCGCACCCTGCATACAAACTGGTGGATTATCAGTACATTGAATGCACTAGTGGGGAAGCTACTCGCCCGCTCGACAAATCCAAACACGTAATATAAGTTTCGTGCACAACTATTAAGTTGTCTTTCTAGTTGCCTTAGGACAGTTTCAAGCAAGCATTGAATAGTCTAACGTGTCGGGCAGTGCGCCGTGCGATGTTAGAGGAAACACGACGAGACTTACCATTTTTACCTTCCCTGTCCAAGGCAAACATTATAATCTGAGCACGGGCAAGTATAACATTCAGGCGACATAGCATATGCAAACACGAGAGTCATTTTAACATGATCGTTCAGGTGTTCAGTTGATGCGATGCAATGACTCGCATGCGGATAGCCGCTAAGCGAGGATGACTTATCTATATGAACAGAAGTCGCTGGCATAGCCATAAAGGACCAGATTTGTAGTCTCAGGGTCGAGGATGAAGTGCAAGCAATGAACACGATGGACATTGAACTTATCCCGTCGAAACAGACGACTACTGTAGTCTCAGGGTCGAGGATGAAGTGCAAGCATACAGAAACGGAGAGCCTTGCACTTATCCCACCGAAATAGACGACTACCAGAAGTTCCGTCTAGACCGGGTCAGCCCCAGTGCCCCAGTGACCGCCCGCGGAACGAGATCCGAAGATCACCTTTTACAAGTTGTTCGCGACATGCAAGTTAGGGTCTCAGGTCAGATACAGAAACAAGTTCGTGGCAGAATATATATATGAACAAGTCCGGTATGGAGCGAGTTCGAAACAGAATATATATATATATAACTTGTTGAGACAGGATTCAGTAGTTTGCTCCTCGAGCTATAATTCAAGGATTTATTCATTCTTGGTGCAGATTCCCTGGTTCAGAATTTGCCTTGGTGACCTAACGGTCCTAGATACTTGCAGGTTCGTTCAGGCACGGAACGACTACTTAGTAGTCTTCCGGGGTTTGGATGAATACAAGGCAACATACAAGCAGACAAGCATGCGTTTCTAAGGAACATAAGCAGACACGTTTGCTCGGGCCCGAAGGTAAGCCGAGAGATGAAATCGTTAGGGACTTAGCATGCGAGGGTCTGAATATAAGCAATATTTCAATTTCCATGTTCTAGCAAGCAATACAAGTTAGGATTATTCCCTTAGCTAGGTGCGTTGGATTTATTAGCATGCAGGGGGTGATTCACCTAGCGACTAGCATGAACATTCCAGATTTTATGTGTGCTGGCTAAGCAAAGACAAGTTCACACCGTAGCCACCCACCTTAGCGATGATTCGCCTCGGTAGAGCGATACGTCAAGCGAGCCTCTGAAAGCCTAAGCCGGATTCCTGTAGAGACAAGTCTGGATATCCTTTGCTTCTCCTTTGAGGCAAAGCGGGTCGGGACAGCTGCACTATTGCCGTTTGAAACGGCAGTGCGCTTGAGCGGAACGGGGTATTACATCCTATCCAACTCAGAAAAAGTCTCGTCCTCGAGACTTACTAAGGACAAGCAGTAATCTAGGGTTAAGGCAATCCTAGACAAGTCATTGTACTTGTTCATTTGGATATTCACTTGCACAAGCGTCGAAATCAGTATATCGCTTAGACTGGATCGTGCGCACTTTCGAAGGGCCCCTCTAGCGTGAACACGTCAACCAGCTTAGTGATAGCAAAGTCTTAGCACTCAAGTTTCACCTTTTCTTAAGTCTTGGATGGTGCACTAGTTCAAGGCGTCCCTCAAATAGATGCATTCAACCAAACTTAGAGTTAGTGAAAATCGGACAAGCTACTAGCGATACTCTCAAGGGTTCGCACAGGTTGGCACAAAGGCCACTCGCAGCACAACAGCGGACAAGCAAGCATATCATATCATTCAAAACGCATTTTGAAATTATTTAGACTTATTGTTGGAACATCCCATCGAGGCATTGAGAGAGAGCGTGCACATAACCCACGAACGAGCTTTCGAGACAGAGATATCGAATCGAAGTCCAAAGGCGTAGAAGCCAGGCTCTGATACCAACATGTCACGCTCCCATCTCCCGCAGGCAAATCGGCCGTTCCCGCTAGGCGGGAATCACCCTCGCCAGCGCTCCCGCGGAACGATCGCTTGACCCATCCGGGCGTGATGCCGCACGAGCGTGAACCGCGCCCGTGCAAGGCCGTGATTCATTGGCTGGCGATAAGAGTTCTAAGCCACAGAGTCGCACAGATTGTCCGAGTGCAGTGGAGTCATGAACGCATAGCGATTTGGTAACAGGTTCACTGAGTCGACAATATAGCGAAAGCATTAAAACACGAGTTTGAAGTAAAGCAGCTCTTTTATTGATATGAACATGTGTTACAGGCGGCGTATAGCCGAGATTACAAGTCACTCAAGCCCCACTCTGAAACAGTAAAAATGTGCCAAGTGGATACAATTGTGGATGATTGTACAGGCGATGTTCAGGCGATGTTCACAACATTATGTCTTGTATATGTACTTTCATTCCGGACGCGTCGCTGCTTCGGAGTGATTTTTACGCCTTAGCACGTACGAAGGAGGCATCCACACCGAATGAGGTTCTCCCGCACCCTGCATACAAACTGGTGGATTATCAGTACATTGAATGTACTAGTGGGGAAGCTACTCGCCCGCTCGACAAATTCAAACACGTAATATAAGTTCCGTGCACAACTATTAAGTTGTCTTTCTAGTTGTCTTAGGATCAGTTTCAAGCAAGCATTGAATAGTCTAACGTGTCGGGCAGTGCGCCGTGCGATATTAGAGGAAACACGGCGATACTTACCATTTTTACCTTCCCTGTCCAAGGCAAATATTATAATCTGAGCACGGGCAAGTATAACATTCAGGCGACATAGCATATGCAAACATGAGAGTCGTTTTAACATGATCGTTCAGGTGTTCAGTTGATGCGATGCAATGACTCGCATGCGGATAGCCGCTAAGCGAGGATGACTTATCTATATAAACAGAAGTCGCTGGCATAGCCATAAAGGACCAGATTTATAGTCTCAGGGTCGAGGATAAAGTGCAAGCAATGAACACGATGGGCATTGCACTTTATCCTGCCGAAACAGACGACTACTGTAGTCTCAGGGTCGAGGATGAAGTGCAAGCATACAGAAACGGAGAGCCTTGCACTTATCCCGCCGAAACAGACGACTACCAGAAGTTCCGTCTAGACCGGGTCGGCCCCAGTGCCCCAGTGCCCCAGTGACCGCCCGCGGAACGAGATCCGAAGATCACCTTTTACAAGTTGTCCGCGACATGCAAGTCAGGGTCTCAGGTCAGATACAGAAACAAGTTCGTGGCAGAATATATATATATGAACAAGTCCGGTATGGAACGAGTTCGAAACAGAATATATATATATATAACTTGTTGAGACAGGATTCAGTAGTTTGCTCCTCGAGCTGTAATTCAGGGATTTATTCATTCTTGGTGCAGATTCCCTGGTTCAGAATTTGCCTTGGTGACCTAACGGTCCCAGATACTTGCAGGTTCGTTCAGGCACGGAACGACTACTTAGTAGTCTTCCGGGGTTTGGATGAATACAAGGCAACATACAAGCAGACAAGCATGCGTTTCTAAGGAACATAAGCAGACACGTTTGCTCGGGCCCGAAGGTAAGCCGAGAGATGAAATCGTTAGGGACTTAGCATGCGAGGGTCTGAATATAAGCAGTATTTCAATTTCCATGTTCTAGCAAGCAATACAAGTTGGGATTATTCCCTTAGCTAGGTGCGTTGGATTTATTAGCATTCAGGGGGTGATTCACCTAGCGACTAGCATGAACATTCCAGATTTTATGTGTGCTGGATAAGCAAAGACAAGTTCACCGTAGCCACCCACCTTAGCGATGATTCGCCTCGGTAGAGCGATACGTCAAGCGAGCCTCTGAAAGCCTAAGCCGGACTCCTGTAGGGACAAGTCTGGATATCCTTTGCTTCTCCTTTGAGGCAAAGCGGGTCGGGACAGCTGCACTATTGCCGTTTGAAACGGCAGTCCGCTTGAGCGGAACGGAGTGTTACAACTGTTACTCTCTGTGCGACTGATTCGACTGAATTAACTGAGATACTTTATTGAGATGGTATGGGTACATTGATATAGGATGAGGAGTGCCGTTCCTCATAGTACTTAATTAGACTTGATGTGGGGCTAAAGGAGACAACATAGATGCACTATATCGAACATGAGTACCCGTATCTTATAGTTTTACCAATTATAGAGTAGCTGTGGTAGATATTTTCTTCATTACTTAGTTTAAGATCTTGCATTTTATCTGGTTTGTGTACATTTATTTTGAGGGTGCTGCCTCTTTGTTTTCTGATAGTTGAGAAAATGGAACTGTCGCTCAATAGCATCTGACACATGTTCCTTATCAGTTAGGCCATGGTGATTTCTCTACTGCAAACACAAAGGTGTTGCGCATGGTAAATACTCTAGCAGTTGATAATTATGCGAAACTTTTGAGCTGAATTGTCGAAAACACAAGAAAAGTTACAAGCCGTTGAAGAGTTAAAAGGACAATCAGGTACATTATATTTTCTAAAATGTTAATAATTTACTAATAGTTATTATTTTTCCGATACGATAGTGATACTTATAGGAATAGTCTGATACCGATACTACGGACCTTGGTCATGATAGATGCATGCTCCAGTTCTCCTAGGGCAATGTCATGCCTTATCATTGCATGTTTTCTGAGTAAGTAATTTTTGGTTTGCATCAGAATAGTACCATCAAAATAGAACTTAGTATTCATTTAATACGTATGGTTTTTTATTAAAAAGTTACTTTTCGTTGTACATTTTAGAAATTGTTACTAAAAAGGGTGATGATTCTCCTGTAGTTGCATGGTCGACGACTACGACGTTGATTTCTTCTCACCACAAGTTGCTGAGCATACTCTCTAGACACAGAATCCCAGGTCAATTTAGCTTTGCAGCTTAGCAGTAGAAAAAATGTCACACTAAGCAGACTAATTTGTGTTAGTTTATGATGCAAGATGAATATAACAATGCAGGTCAAGTTCTTGGCTGCTGATCCTCGAATCGCAGGTCTCAATTGGTGACGCGCGGCCTGACCATCTGCAGACGTCTCTATTGATGATCTTCGACTGACTGCTTCCTCCTTCCGTTGCAACATTTAGGTGCAGTCACCTACTGCACCTGGGTCTCAATCTCCAGAATTGAGAGATTACAACTTTTATATCTATACTTATATATGCTTTATGTGCACAACAATGTTATGTTTTGTCAAATGTTTGCAATCAAAACCTGTCAATTTGGTTCTGCGCTTCTCCGTGATTTATGAAACCTGTCACATGCTCTTCTTTGTTGGATGAAGGCTCTTCTTTCTTGGATGCAAGTAACTTCCGACGAAAGATTGTTGTAGTCGTTGTTTGATGTTTCACTCTATAACGATAATATTTTGAATAAATTAGATAATATTTTGAATATATTAGATAAAACCCTAAAAGACAACTAAAAACGACCATAAACGACAAAACAAATGACAAAAAACGATCAAGAACGACAAAAAGATAAAAAACGATCAATAACGACAAAATGATCAAAAACGGAAAAAAAAAAATTTAACCAAAATAATTTTTGTCCGGACAAAAATATACCCACCTATTCTTAAGGGATATGATTCACATGTTACGTGGGTAAATTATTTATCCGGATATTCGTAATTTTCGGAAATAATTTTTTTATAGCCTGAATAAACATGATAATACATTCCCACTCTAAAAATTTTCGGGAATAAAAAAAAAATTAACGCGTAGCAAACGTCCCCTTAGCATAATATTTATATCAAAATATAGTATTATTATTATTATTATTATTATTTGTCTCAAAGTTGTTCAAAATTTGTTTAAAAAATTGTTAACTTTTAATTTTAAACACATAAATTTTCAGTTATTTACATCAAAGTATTAAATTTTTAATCCATACAAAAAAAATGATATTTCTATAGGCATTACAATTTTTACTTATGACAGTCCATTATTTTAGAACAGCTCAGATTTTTGTAATTTTTACTCAGAACAGTCAAATCCCTTATTTCCCAAACCCAATCATATCCTTAATTACAGCCGTCGTCGTTGGGGGAGACAGCGGCGGGAGGAGGACGAGGAGGAGGCGGAGAGGGTAGAGGAGGAGGACGAGGGTGGAGGAGGGAGGACGAGTCGGAGACAGTGGAGGAGGGCGTCGCCCCGCCCCACCCCAACCCCACTGCTGATGTCGCTGCTGCTGCCGCTCGTCTGGCGCCGGCCCGCCGCCGCCGTTTGCCCCCGCATCCCACCGTCCACTCCCTCGCTGTTACTGTTGTTGCTGCTGCTGCTTCTTCTTCTATAGGACTGTCAACAATGTTTGGAAGGACTGTCACAATTTTTTTGATGACAAACTTATATATAACTTTAAAAAAAAAATGGACTAATCTAAGTAAGTTTTGTAGTGCCTAAAGATTCATGCCAAAAAAAATTATTAATTGAAGGTAAGCCACCAGGGATTCAGTTTATTACTCTTTAAACATCCCGGCACTTAGTTTTCAAAGAAAAAGAAGAAGAAAACGAAGAATAGAATGAGAGCTACTTGTACCAATCATACATAGCATGCACATTGCACACCTACTACCAGTTCCTAACATTTATGACTTAAAAAATCCCAATTCCGACCAACATCAACATCCATACATCTTTTCCTACCGTTGACGGAGTGGCCAAGTCTTCTTCTTCTTTTTTCTTTTTTTCTTTGTTACTTTTTTCGTCACGAATCTGAAATTTTCTACAATGCTATGGCTCTAGATTTCAAAATATCAAGAAACGTTTCTAATTTTTCCTGCTTCACTTTCAGTTTGAAGAACCTCAAGTCTACGGTATTGGAAATCGAACACGTCCTACAAGCGTTTCGACACCGTGTCTGAGAGTGTCCGTAGCGAAAACTTTAGGCCAATCCACCTGAGATAACCAACCATGTCTAACGAAAACCAAGCACAAATAAAGACAATTATATGACGGTCACTATGTCATCTGGACAAATTTTAACATTTATAACTCAGGTGATATTACAAGATTGACAAAATCAATGTTGAACCATTTATCCTAATAGATTCAACTTACTCACCACACTAAAGAAGAAAAGGAAGATATTACAATTGAAATCAGTCACCAACCTGTAGCAATTTCTGTTGGAAACGAAACGCGAAAACCGTTCTCCAAACCAGAGAGTACCTACGAGAGAACCGAGCAAAACACACAAACCAAAAAATATCAAAAGCAAATCGCAGACAGAGATTTTTACGTGAAAAACTCGGATCGGAGTCCAATCCTGAAAAACCTTCACTAATGGAATAAAGAGATTACACCATCTACAAGCTCCTCACCGATCCAACACGGATCACCGCAACTCTTTGGAACAGAAAATAGATTACAACCACGAAGAAAAAAGACAATAAGAAATATCCCAAATTGATCTCCTTCTCCGAAACGGCCTAAAATCCTTCTTTCAACTCTCCAAAGTTTCAATTACACTCTTGCCACCTTTTTTCCTCTCTTATTTTTTTTTTCTCATGTTGTTGTATATTGCATGAGCCTTTATATAAACCATTGCATGAATTAGAGTTTCCATATGAAAATCTATGTATGGAAGCCGGGAATATTTATGAAAATCCAATTACATTCAATCGTATGTTTAATGGAAATCAAATCATAAATTAGCTTACCATAAATTGGAAATCCAATTATATGGAAAGTTAATATATGAAAGATCCAATCATAAATATATAATTAAAGTCAAAGATGGAAATCCAATATAATATTTGCTTACCATAAATGTTCCAATAGACGACGAACGATGCACTTTTCGAGCTTTTTCGACACACGGATGGTGCTCGTCGCACTCCGGGGTATTCTCCACATAGGTTAAAAATCCCACCCACTCCAACAAATCTCCCCCTTCACAACTATGTGGAGGGGGTCGTCATCCCGACGATCCACCTGCAGTACTCAAACATTCCCCTTGGAAGAATCTTTGTGAACATGTCTGCTCCGTTGTCATCTGTATGAACCTTCTTAAGCACCGCTTCCTTCTTTTCCACAATATCCCGTATCCAATGATACCGGATCTCAATGTGCTTAGACCGGCTATGAAATATTTGGTTCTTCACAAGGTGAATAACACTCTAACTATCGCAAAGCAAATGATACTGCTCTTGCTTTAGCCCAATTTCCTGCAACAACTTTTTCATCCATATCAACTCCTTGCAAGCCGCCGTCGCCGCAATGTACTCTGCCTCTGTCATCAACTAGGCAACACACTTCTGCAACCGTGACTGCCACAATACTGCTCCACCAACAAACATCATCATATAGTCCGAAGTCGATCTTCTTGTGTCTACATCACCAGCCATATCAGCGTCGGTATACCCAACCAGCTTTGGCTCGTCACCACAAAAAAAAAGTCTCCAATCGACAGTGCCCTAAGGTTATCGTAGAATCCACTTGACCCACTCCAATGTACCCTTCTAGGATTGGAAGTATACCTGCTAACTGTGCCAACTGCGTGAGCAATGTCTGGCCTCGTACACACCATAGCATACATAAGACTCCCCACAGCTGAGGCATATGGAACCCGCTCCATATCTTCCTTCTCGTCCTCGGTAGATGGATACTGCTCCTTAGTGAAGTTAAAGTGAGTGGCAAGGGGGTTACTCACTTTCTTTAACCCGTCCATCCCAAAATACTGAAGTACCAGGTGAATGTACTTCTTTTGGGACAAGTGTAGCATCTTGGACTCCCTCTCTCGGCTGAATTTTATCTCAAGAATAGTCTTCGTTGCGCCAAATTCTTTATAGAGAAGGTCGCGCCCAGTTGGCACTTTAACTCCGCTATCCTAGTGGCATTACGACCCACCAGTAGCATATCATCAACATAGAGCAGTAAAATGATGAAATTATCCTCAGCAAAGTACCTCAAAAATACACAGTGGTCCGACGTCGTCCGTGCGTAACCATGATCCCCCATAAATGACTCGAACTTCCTATACCACTGCCTCGGAGCCTGCTTCAGACAATACAAGCTCTTCCTCAACTGGCAGACCAAGTGTGACTTGCCCTTCTCACAGAATCCCTTTGGCTGCTCCATGTACAAATTCTCTTCAAGATCACCGTGGAGGAATGTCGTCTTCACGTCTATTTGCTCGACCTCAAAGTCAAAACTGGCTGCCAATGCTGTCACCACCCAAATAAACGACTGCTTGACGACTGAAAAAAAGATCTCATCATAATCTACGCCTTTTCTCTTACCGAGCCTTTAACTACCAGCCTCGCTTTGTATTGAGGACGAGTAGCACCATTTGTCTGCTTCACTCTGAACACCCATTGATTCTTCAAAGCCTTCTTGCCCTTTAGCAAACGCACAAGATCATTAGTAGAGTTGGCTTCCAAGGAACTCATCTCCTCCTGCATGGCCTCCATTGTCAATCAGTAGCACATATTCACCCGGTGAGTATCTCATAAATGGTGGACGCTCTCTATTGCTCCTTCTTAATGGAACCACTGGTGCCGGCTATATACCAACTATTACACCCCAATCTCCCGCAAGCTCAATCATCCCCGCTGAACGTGAATCACCACGTTGTAGCACTTTTGTAGGACAATCGTTCTCATCGGGACGTGATGTCGTGCGAGGCTAGAGTAGCACTCGCACAAGGCGATGTTGTCAACATCAAATTATCATCGAAACGACCAAGTAGGTATGACGAGAGAATTGAGCCTTCTCTCTCCACCAAACGATACTCGCCTCAATCCAACCAACTATCCATAACCATTCTCCAACTTATATCCCAAGGCACCATCTCAAGTTATCCCCATAGGCACTATGCCGCTTCAACACAATGCTCCAATTGTTGCAATATCCCACGCTCAGAAAACTTCGTGTATGTACCCCATGTGTGTTCTTTTCCATATAAGAGAGTCCAGACTTCTTGCTTCCTCTGACAATCACCATTGAACCTCTGGAAAGCTTCCACTGACCGTTCCCGAAGAGGTTGAAGAAATCCTCTTCATCCAACCTTCCAACCGACACCAGGTTGAAACAGATATCAGGGACATGACGGACATCTTTGAGAACAAGAACTGCATATGTCTTTGTCCCCAAATGCACATCTCAAACATCAACAACTTTTGACACATCTCCGTTGCCTATCTTTAACACTCCACAGTCGCCTGTTGTGTAAGTAGCAAATAGTGCCCTATTGTGAGATATGTGCGTTGAAGCACCTGAGTCCACCAGCCAAGAGTTGTCATCATAGGCGAGGTTCATAACTACTTCATCACCTATAATGATCACGTCACCTCCATGTGCCGAGGATGTCGTTGTAGTATTCTCACTTTGCTTTCCCTTGTCGCCCTTCTTCTCCGTCTTTCAAGCAAAACAGTTCAGCTTGGTGTGGTCCTTCTTTCCACAATGGTAACACTCCGAGTCCTCGTACCGACCCTTGGACTTTCTTATGCTCTTGTCTCTGCCACCACCTGGACCCCTGCTCTTGCTCCTTCTGCTACGCTCTGAAACTAGCGCTTTTGAGTGGGATATAGATGAAGTGCCTTAAGAACGTCTCCGTATCTCTTTATTCAGTATCCCGCTCTTGGCAAACTCCATACTGACCACGCCTTCCGGAGCAGAAGCGATCATAGACACACGTACGATTTCCTACGAGTCTGGAAATGTACACAACAACCATAGTCCCTGTAGCGCCCCGTTCTCCCGGTGCGGAGAGCGCGGCTAAGAAACACAAGACGGTATCGTTCGATCGGGATAGATTGAATTAAGAACTCGTCCTCGTTATGGATTTGCTTCTTCGGAATCGATTCCCATATTCAGTGGACTGCGCCCCAAGGATCGGCTTAGCGGCAGAGTCAGGAGGGACCTCTCCGCTGCTATCTTTTATTGCCTCGGTTTTCGATGTCGCTTGTTGCTTTCGTGCTTTGAGTTGGTTTTGAGGATTTGCTTGTTTTCCTTGAACGGTTTCGATGGCTTTCATTATTTTCGTTCATAGACTTGCACTTCTATTCCGAGAATGGAAAGAGAGGGAGAAGTATTAATCGAGCTGTTCGTGTGCAGGTGAACGAGCAGTAGGCGGCTTGCGAACGGAGTCGTGAAGCGCCTCTTTCCTTCTTCTTTCCAAAATCTAAGTGAGTGGCTACCAACCCGATTAGCTAGCTTGCTTCCAGCTTCACTCCTTGCCCCGATCAAACGATACCAAGTAATAATAAAAGAAACCAAGATAAAAGAGAATAGACTTGGTTTATTATGCTTGTCAACAAACTTATGAACGGTTATCATCCTGTATGCTAGTTCGTCTATAACTGTTCTATGAATCGTGCTAAGTATGGAAATATATGCTTGCTATGAAATAAACTGTCAGGATGACTATGCAAACTGTATGCTATGAACACATTCTATGAGTATTCTCGATCACGGACGACTTGTGCACAAGGTATGTTATGAGTTCCGCGGACGGTCACCGGGGCACCGGGATCGATCCGATCCGGACGGAACGTATGTATAGTCGTATGTTACCCGGCAAGTGTTATGCAGCGGGGCTCGCCACCCGTGTTGCACGTCACTTTGCCCTGAGACTATAACCCGTCCCTTCGTGGCATCAAGCCAGTGATCCCTGTGTATATTTAAACCTGTTGCATACTAACTTGTGTCTCTGTGGCAGGGAAGGCAAGGTAAGTATTGTGCAGGTAATTCAGACGGTCAGGTAAAATCCACCTAACGGTGGCACGTTCATTTCAGTAAATTCAATTTGCTGCTTACTTGTAAATGAACTAAGGCAAGATAGAAACCAACCAAATATGCATGCTTCACTAAACAACGTGTTGATTGGTATAGTCAGGCTAGCTCGCCTTCACCAGCATGTTTCGATATGCTGACCCTCGTTGAAACAGGTTCTCCGTACTAAGGCGAACCGAGCGAGGAGCCGAAGTCGTCTTCCCGATCCAGTCCAACTGTTAGCGCGCCTTCACCGCGCCTCAAAGCCTTTTGAAGTCCGAAGCTGCAACTCTTCATACACAAATGCAGCTCCGTGGCAAAGCGATCCTCCAGCCCGGAGGTCCTTATCGTTTTGAGTATATAAAATGATGTAATGTACAGGACTGCTATCTCATTTTGAGTCAACCCTTTTGTAAGCCGTTCGGCATATTAGCTGACTCGTTCAAGAGTTTGTAATAGATGTTCATTATCAATAAAGAGAACTTTTCTATGTTTTAAATCTGTGTTTCAATTTATCTGCGTACTCTGAATATGTGCTTGCTATGCAAATCATTAAAAAGCCTCGTGCGGGCGCAACTCCAGGCCCGCACGGCGGTCACGACTCGGGGGACGCCTCGGGGCGTGACATAGTGGTATCAGAGCACAGATTCAAAGTTCCTTAGACTTCGTGCTGGAAAAGTTCCTTTAACGATCAAATTCCTGTGCGAACTCTTGAACTCGCTAGGCCAAAATGAGATACGTTCATGCAATAAGTCCATAATACATTATGATCCTAATGTAATTTACCTTCTTTTGAAGGAATGGATCCAGCGCAATCTGCAGCGCAACCACCGATCGAAACACAAGAGAGCAGTTCGGGTACTTCGGGAAGCTCTCGGAGCCAGCGAGGCATGTCTCAAGTCGACCCGCTAGAGCGGTTAATGAAAATGCTAGAAGAGCAACGACAAAGAGACGATGCCCGCCAAGCCAAGCTCGAGAGTAATTTAGAGACCCGTTTCTCAGTCCAACAGAAGCAGGTCGATGCCCTGCAACAAATCGTTCAGACTTTAGCTGCCAACCATTCCGCCGCAACAGCAACGACTCCGGTGGAACAGCCCGTGCTTGAAGTGGAGACGCCTCAGATTCCAAGGCCGAGGGACGTGACTGCCTTCAACTTGGGACACTTCAAGAAAGTTTGCAACACCCCGTTCGACGGGACTGAGGACGCAGTGGTAGCTCTAGATTGGCTAGCCGAGATTGAAGATCACTTCACTCTGCTAGAGGTCCCCGAAGATAAGCGCGTCGCCTGCGCGCAACTGCAGCTCCGCCTCAACGCACACGATTGGTGGGACGTGCATCGACGATCTCTCCAATTTGATCATGGAGAGGAGGCGATCTCGTGGACGACCTTTCGTGCCGCGTTCGAAGAGGAGTTTATACCGCCTCCAGTACAACGTAAAATGGAAAATGACTTCGTGCAGCTGAGGCAAGGCAGGATGACAGTTAAAGAGTACTCTGCCGAATTCAACCGACTCTCGAAGTTCGCTAGGGCCTATTTACCTGATGCAGCGAGTCGAGCTAGAAGGTTTGAAGGTGGTCTCCGTCCTGCCATCCATTCGCACGTGGTCAATAATCAGTACGGGACAATGCGTGAAGTCATGAATCACGCCCTATCTCTCGAACCACAATATCCTCACGTTTCTGTCGGCGCTGTGCATACATCCAGTCACAAACGCCAAAGTGACGATGGAGGAAACAATGCTGCAAAACGACATAACGACGGTGGTCGCCACAAAGGGAACCAGAGACCATACTGTGATTTTTGTAGAAGACGTGGGCACACTACTGATAGATGTTACAGCAGAAAAGGCCTATGCTTCAACTGTGGCGGGCAAGGCCACGTAGCTCGGGATTGTCCACTCCCCTCTAAGCTCCTGCCTCAATCCAATAACCCCTAACGGTTGGTTCTATTCTTAAGTTTCGGGACGAAACTTCCAATTGGTTGGGTAGGATGTAGCGCCCCGTTCTCCCGGTGCGGAGAGCGCGGCTAAGAAACACAAGACGGTATCGTTCGATCGGGATAGATTGAATTAAGAACTCGTCCTCGTTATGGATTTGCTTCTTCGGAATCGATTCCCATATTCAGTGGACTGCGCCCCAAGGATCGGCTTAGCGGCAGAGTCAGGAGGGACCTCTCCGCTGCTATCTTTTATTGCCTCGGTTTTCGATGTCGCTTGTTGCTTTCGTGCTTTGAGTTGGTTTTGGGGATTTGCTTGTTTTCCTTGAACGGTTTCGATGGCTTTCATTGTTTTCGTTCATAGACTTGCACTTCTATTCCGAGAATGGAAAGAGAGGGAGAAGTATTAATCGAGCTGT
Source organism: Iris macrosiphon (assembly GCA_036927795.1). NCBI lineage: Eukaryota > Viridiplantae > Streptophyta > Magnoliopsida > Asparagales > Iridaceae > Iris > Iris macrosiphon. The sequence goes on along the minus strand of JAYESA010000001.1, from coordinate 113,783,778 downwards.
TCGTGTGCAGGTGAACGAGCAGTAGGCGGCTTGCGAACGGAGTCGTGAAGCGCCTCTTTCCTTCTTCTTTCCAAAATCTAAGTGAGTGGCTACCAACCCGATTAGCTAGCTTGCTTCCAGCTTCACTCCTTGCCCCGATCAAACGATACCAAGTAATAATAAAAGAAACCAAGATAAAAGAGAATAGACTTGGTTTATTATGCTTGTCAACAAACTTATGAACGGTTATCATCCTGTATGCTAGTTCGTCTATAACTGTTCTATGAATCGTGCTAAGTATGGAAATATATGCTTGCTATGAAATAAACTGTCAGGATGACTATGCAAACTGTATGCTATGAACACATTCTATGAGTATTCTCGATCTCGGACGACTTGTGCACAAGGTATGTTATGAGTTCCGCGGACGGTCACCGGGGCACCGGGATCGATCCGATCCGGACGGAACGTATGTATAGTCGTATGTTACCCGGCAAGTGTTATGCAGCGGGGCTCGCCACCCGCGTTGCACGTCACTTTGCCCTGAGACTATAACCCGTCCCTTCGTGGCATCAAGCCAGTGATCCCTGTGTATATTTAAACCTGTTGCATACTAACTTGTGTCTCTGTGGCAGGGAAGGCAAGGTAAGTATTGTGCAGGTAATTCAGACGGTCAGGTAAAATCCACCTAACGGTGGCACGTTCATTTCAGTAAATTCAATTTGCTGCTTACTTGTAAATGAACTAAGGCAAGATAGAAACCAACCAAATATGCATGCTTCACTAAACAACGTGTTGATTGGTATAGTCAGGCTAGCTCGCCTTCACCAGCATGTTTCGATATGCTGACCCTAGTTGAAACAGGTTCTCCGTACTAAGGCGAACCGAGCGAGGAGCCGAAGTCGTCTTCCCGATCCAGTCCAACTGTTAGCGCGCCTTCACCGCGCCTCAAAGCCTTTTGAAGTCCGAAGCTGCAACTCTTCATACACAAATGCAGCTCCGTGGCAAAGCGATCCTCCAGCCCGGAGGTCCTTATCGTTTTGAGTATATAAAAGGATGTAATGTACAGGACTGCTATCTCATTTTGAGTCAACCCTTTTGTAAGCCGTTCGGCATATTAGCTGACTCGTTCAAGAGTTTGTAATAGATGTTCATTATCAATAAAGAGAACTTTTCTATGTTTCAAATCTGTGTTTCAATTTATCTGCGTACTCTGAATATGTGCTTGCTATGCAAATCATTAAAAAGCCTCGTGCGGGCGCAACTCCAGGCCCGCACGGCGGTCACGACTCGGGGGACGCCTCGGGGCGTGACATAGTGGTATCAGAGCACAGATTCAAAGTTCCTTAGACTTCGTGCTGGAAAAGTTCCTTTAACGATCAAATTCCTGTGCGAACTCTTGAACTCGCTAGGCCAAAATGAGATACGTTCATGCAATAAGTCCATAATACATTATGATCCTAATGTAATTTACCTTCTTTTGAAGGAATGGATCCAGCGCAATCTGCAGCGCAACCACCGATCGAAACACAAGAGAGCAGTTCGGGTACTTCGGGAAGCTCTCGGAGCCAGCGAGGCATGTCTCAAGTCGACCCGCTAGAGCGGTTAATGAAAATGCTAGAAGAGCAACGACAAAGAGACGATGCCCGCCAAGCCAAGCTCGAGAGTAATTTAGAGACCCGTTTCTCAGTCCAACAAAAGCAGGTCGATGCCCTGCAACAAATCGTTCAGACTTTGGCTGCCAACCATTCCGCCGCAACAGCAACGACTCCGGTGGAACAGCCCGTGCTTGAAGTGGAGACGCCTCAGATTCCAAGGCCGAGGGACGTGACTGCCTTCAACTTGGGACACTTCAAGAAAGTTTGCAACACCCCGTTCGACGGGACTGAGGACGCAGTGGTAGCTCTAGATTGGCTAGCCGAGATTGAAGATCACTTCACTCTGCTAGAGGTCCCCGAAGATAAGCGCGTCGCCTGCGCGCAACTGCAGCTCCGCCTCAACGCACACGATTGGTGGGACGTGCATCGACGATCTCTCCAATTTGATCATGGAGAGGAGGCGATCTCGTGGACGACCTTTCGTGCCGCGTTCGAAGAGGAGTTTATACCGCCTCCAGTACAACGTAAAATGGAAAATGACTTCGTGCAGCTGAGGCAAGGCAGGATGACAGTTAAAGAGTACTCTGCCGAATTCAACCGACTCTCGAAGTTCGCTAGGGCCTATTTACCTGATGCAGCGAGTCGAGCTAGAAGGTTTGAAGGTGGTCTCCGTCCTGCCATCCATTCGCACGTGGTCAATAATCAGTACGGGATAATGCGTGAAGTCATGAATCACGCCCTATCTCTCGAACCACAATATCCTCACGTTTCTGTCGGCTCTGTGCATACATCCAGTCACAAACGCCAAAGTGACGATGGAGGAAACAATGCTGCAAAACGACATAACGACGGTGGTCGCCACAAAGGGAACCAGAGACCATACTGTGATTTTTGTAGAAGACGTGGGCACACTACTGATAGATGTTACAGCAGAAAAGGCCTATGCTTCAACTGTGGCGGGCAAGGCCACGTAGCTCGGGATTGTCCACTCCCCTCTAAGCTCCTGCCTCAATCCAATAACCCCTAACGGTTGGTTCTATTCTTAAGTTTCGGGACGAAACTTCCAATTGGTTGGGTAGGATGTAGCGCCCCGTTCTCCCGGTGCGGAGAGCGCGGCTAAGAAACACAAGACGGTATCGTTCGATCGGGATAGATTGAATTAAGAACTCGTCCTCGTTATGGATTTGCTTCTTCGGAATCGATTCCCATATTCAGTGGACTGCGCCCCAAGGATCGGCTTAGCGGCAGAGTCAGGAGGGACCTCTCCGCTGCTATCTTTTATTGCCTCGGTTTTCGATGTCGCTTGTTGCTTTCGTGCTTTGAGTTGGTTTTGGGGATTTGCTTGTTTTCCTTGAACGGTTTCGATGGCTTTCATTGTTTTCGTTCATAGACTTGCACTTCTATTCCGAGAATGGAAAGAGAGGGAGAAGTATTAATCGAGCTGTTCGTGTGCAGGTGAACGAGCAGTAGGCGGCTTGCGAACGGAGTCGTGAAGCGCCTCTTTCCTTCTTCTTTCCAAAATCTAAGTGAGTGGCTACCAACCCGATTAGCTAGCTTGCTTCCAGCTTCACTCCTTGCCCCGATCAAACGATACCAAGTAATAATAAAAGAAACCAAGATAAAAGAGAATAGACTTGGTTTATTATGCTTGTCAACAAACTTATGAACGGTTATCATCCTGTATGCTAGTTCGTCTATAACTGTTCTATGAATCGTGCTAAGTATGGAAATATATGCTTGCTATGAAATAAACTGTCAGGATGACTATGCAAACTGTATGCTATGAACACATTCTATGAGTATTCTCGATCACGGACGACTTGTGCACAAGGTATGTTATGAGTTCCGCGGACGGTCACCGGGGCACCGGGATCGATCCGATCCGGACGGAACGTATGTATAGTCGTATGTTACCCGGCAAGTGTTATGCAGCGGGGCTCGCCACCCGCGTTGCACGTCACTTTGCCCTGAGACTATAACCCGTCCCTTCGTGGCATCAAGCCAGTGATCCCTGTGTATATTTAAACCTGTTGCATACTAACTTGTGTCTCTGTGGCAGGGAAGGCAAGGTAAGTATTGTGCAGGTAATTCAGACGGTCAGGTAAAATCCACCTAACGGTGGCACGTTCATTTCAGTAAATTCAATTTGCTGCTTACTTGTAAATGAACTAAGGCAAGATAGAAACCAACCAAATATGCATGCTTCACTAAACAACGTGTTGATTGGTATAGTCAGGCTAGCTCGCCTTCACCAGCATGTTTCGATATGCTGACCCTCGTTGAAACAGGTTCTCCGTACTAAGGCGAACCGAGCGAGGAGCCGAAGTCGTCTTCCCGATCCAGTCCAACTGTTAGCGCGCCTTCACCGCGCCTCAAAGCCTTTTGAAGTCCGAAGCTGCAACTCTTCATACACAAATGCAGCTCCGTGGCAAAGCGATCCTCCAGCCCGGAGGTCCTTATCGTTTTGAGTATATAAAAGGATGTAATGTACAGGACTGCTATCTCATTTTGAGTCAACCCTTTTGTAAGCCGTTCGGCATATTAGCTGACTCGTTCAAGAGTTTGTAATAGATGTTCATTATCAATAAAGAGAACTTTTCTATGTTTCAAATCTGTGTTTCAATTTATCTGCGTACTCTGAATATGTGCTTGCTATGCAAATCATTAAAAAGCCTCGTGCGGGCGCAACTCCAGGCCCGCACGGCGGTCACGACTCGGGGGACGCCTCGGGGCGTGACAGTCCCTATACTTCATCGTCGAACTTGACTCCCATCGAGGATAGTTAGTCCACCACACCCTGGAACTCACTCAAGTAATTCGTATTAGATGCACCATCTTTGTACCGCAGACCCATCATCTTTCGGATGAGGAACAACTTGTTTACCCTGGTCTTCTTCGCATACAAAGATTTTAGCTTATCCCACAGCGTCTTTGAGTGCTCAATATTGGCAACGTGGTTGTACACGTTCTCGTCAATAAATTGTCGTATGTAACCACACACCTGTATGTGCTCGAACTTCAGTCCTGTTCGGATTTATCACTGGGCCTCTCAGACGCAAATACTGAATGATGCAGCTTCTTGACGAACAACAAATCCTTCATCTTGCTCCGCCAATAATTATAGTTGGTACCGTTCAGGTTTACCATGAGCACCTGCTTCGTGTCCATCTCTATTCCCTGATTTGACTGTCAACTTCTGACACCTCTCTGAACTCAAGAACCTGGCTCTGATACCACTTTGTTGGGAATGAAAGCGCGAAAACCATTCCCCAAATCCAAAAGCCCTACGAGAGAACCGAGCAAAAGCACACAAACCAAAAAATGCCAAACACTAATCGCAGACATAAAGTTTTACGTAGAAAAACCCAAATAGAAAAAACTACGGGACGATCGGAGTCCAACCTTGAAAAGCCTCCACTAATGGAATAAAAAATACACCGACTCCTTACAAACTTCTCACCGATCCAAACGGATCACCACAACTCTTTGGAATAGAAAATAGATCACAAACAAACGAAGAACGGAGATGACAAGAAAAGAATTATCCAAAATTGATCTCCTCTTCGAAATATCGTTCAATCTCTTCCTCTCTCCTTCCATTGTTGTAAAAGCACCATTACCTCATTTTGCAATTTTTTTTGAGATATGAGATATATTTTAGAGCTAGAATACATCTAATATATATATATATATATATATATATATATATATATATATATATATATATATTCTCAAATTCACTACTAGTATTCCTATTATATATAGAAATACCCAATCCAAATTCATTGACATATTTTAAAAATATCTAATCCAAATCTAAATTCATTGACATATTACTGTTATATGTAGGAATACCCAATCCAAATATATTGAGGTATTCCCATTATATGTAGGAATACTCAATCCAATTCCGGTGTATTTTTCACATAGGTTGGGAATCTCATCCACTCCAACAGAATATGTTATTCATCATAAAAAAAAAAGATGATGTCAACAATTTTTTTTAGAATTAAAATTAAAATTAACATTAACATTAAAAATAAAAAATAAATTAAAAATAAAAAATAATTTTAAAAATAATATTACTAGAAAACGAGTACTATGTTATTGTGGGGAGATGACATTACTCATGTTTTTTATTTTTTGGTAATGAATAGCAAAATTGTTCACGTATACTAGGGTTGAAAACTTTTTTATTCTTCTTTTCTTTTAATTAAGTTTGGTTGAGAGACTGAACCAACGAGTACTATAATATTGTGGGGAGTGATTATAACATTAGACAGGTTCTCATCCACATGTGATTACTATATATTAGAACAAATTACTCTTTCTCCTCCTTCCTTATCGAAGAGCCTTCAATTCCACTTTGCTACTTAGTTTCAATGGGGCAGGAGAAAGTGGACCTCTCATCTCTCCACAAGAACATTCTGCAGAGTGATGCTCTTCATGAGGTCCCTTCTTGTTCCTCCGATCTTCTTCTTCTTCTTGCGTGATATTGATTCCCTGCATTCATTTATAAAAACTGCATCTTGAATGAGTTGAATTACTTATATATCCCTCGGACTATATACTAGATATCTGGAAGATCGATGTTCCACAAGAAATATTGCTTAAATATACGCATTATTGCTTCAATATAGAATCATGGTACTAACAAAAAACTATATCGGACTATATATTAGATATCTGGAAGATGTTCCACTAAAAATATTCGCATTATTGCTTGAAAATATAGAGTCATCGTACTAACAGAGAGCTATATTATATGTTTGCAGTACATACTGGAGACGAGTGTTTATCCAAGAGAGCATGAACAACTTAAGAAGTTAAGAGAGGAGACTATGAAGCACCAAAGGCAAGACTCAGAATCATAAGTATATACATGATATAGGTTCGGTTAGCTAATTATTATTTATTCTCTATGCATATATATTGATTGAACAGGGCTTTGATGGCTGTGCCCCCTGAAGAAGGCCAATTCCTCTCTGTCATGCTGAAGCTCATGAATGCTAAGAAAACTATAGAGGTTGGAGTGTTTACTGGCTACTCTCTCCTCGTCACGGCTATGGCATTGCCAAAGGATGGAAAGGTCAGTACATAATGGTCGGTCTAGAGAATTTCCTCATTCTTCATAACACAAGTGATCATGATGGTGTCTTTGATAAAGATCATATAATTACATCACTTTGCTATATATATATATATATATATATATATATATATATATATATATATATTGTGCAGATAACAGCAATTGACATCGACAAATCCGCCTTCGAGATTGGCCTACCATTTATTCAGAAAGCAGGAGTCGAAGACAAGATCGATTTCATCGAGTCGCCTGCGCTTCCCGTCCTTGATAAATTGGTTCAAGAGGTAGTGGTTTTAACAAGTAAAACTGTAATTTGCGTGGTGACTTTCATGTCATGAGAAAAGTCTCTAGTTCTGAAGTATATACTTTAAATATGTACAGGTTGGGGAAGACGAGCTGTATGATTTTGCATTCATCGACGCTGACAAGGTGAGCTACGGTGAGTACCACGAGCGGCTGCTGAAGCTAGTCAAGGTCGGAGGAGTGATTGCCTATGACAACACTATATGGTTCGGAACTGTGGCAGCTCCGGAGGATCCTTCCCTTCCCATGTATGTCAAGGAGGGCAGGAAGGCCTTGATTGCGCTGAACAAGTTCTTGGCTGCTGATCCTCGCATCGAGTTATCGCAGGTCCCAATTGGCGACGGCCTGACCATCTGCAGACGTCTCTATTGATGTTCGATGTATGTTTTGTCTTTGCGATCTTAAGGTGCAGTCACCTACTATTGCACCTGGGTCTCAATTTCCAGGATTGAGACGTTAGAATTTAGGTATCTATAGTTATATATGTTTCATGTGCACAATAATGTGATGTTTTGTCAATGTTTGCAATAAAAAGTCAATATGGTTCTGCGCTTCTCTTGATTTTCATAACCTGTCACATGCTCTTCTTTGTTGGATGCAAGTAACTTCCGACGACGAGATTGTTGTTTGTAGTCGTTTATTTCATGTTTCACTACAGTAAGTAGAAAATTACACTACAACTCTATAATCGGTATCTTTTTTCTAAAGCATCACGAACAGGTCTATACCAGGCAGGATTGCCGTTAATCTTTATTTCGAAGCCGGACCCTTTGACTTATGTCCAATTTTTATTTTAAGTCACTTTTTAAATATTTTCAATTTTTTAAAATTGTATAAAATATTTTGAAGTAAATATATTTTTGAGATGGCCAGGACCGGTCCTGAGATTTATTAGGCCAGGACGGAAAAAAAATTGTGGCATTCTTTTTTCATAAATGTCCATTTTTTTCAATAAATAAATTGTATTAATAAAGATGAAACTTCCAAAAAGCACATGACAACAAAAATAATATGGTCCAATAACGATTAAAAAGTTAAACTACTTTCTTCACATTCTCCAGTATATCTTTTAGTACATATTCCTTAGACCTAGGTCTCCTCCAATGATCTAAAAAAATTAAAACATTTTTTTATATTTTCCAGTAGAAGCCACCTCCAATGACTCAAAAAGTTTAACCACATTCTTCACATTTTTTCAGCGATCTTCTAGTACATGTTCCTTAGGACTTTGGCTTCTTTCAATGACCTACATAACAAAACAACCAAATCAAACAAATTCTCATCTAAAATGATTTCATCTTTCATTTTTAGAGGCAAAATCATCAATTGTTTGATCAACAACAATATTTTTCAATATATCATTTTCAATACTTACGATTGCTAATCCATTTAATCTGTCTTGAGTCATGGTGGTCCGCAAACAAGATTTGATTCATTTTAACTTTGAAAAGCTTCTTTCTGCAGATACCACAGTAATAGGTACAATCAATAAAATTCTATATGCAATAAGAATATTGGAAAACATTTTCATTTTTTTGCAAACTCCATAATTTTAATGGAATTTCATGGCTTATGTACTTCGTATGCTTCACTAGGTAGCATCTCTTGCAATATTTGTAACTCAGAAAATAAGTACTTTGCATCAATATCAGACACGTTACCATGTTTCAAAGCTATTTCAAGATTCAAACAAGAACTTTTTATTTCATCATCATCCAATGAAACTAACTTAGATGCATCAAATAAGAATCCAAAAATACATTCAAAATTTTTCATATGTTCAAATCTTCTATTTAACTGAGAAATAGCCATATCAACTAAAACAAGAAAGTAATAAGTTCTAAAGGTTTCTTGAGTAGATTGTTGTTCTCTTTCCGTATTTGGAATCACATCAAAATGTTTCTTTTTAGAAAATCTGCACTTAATTGGAAAAAATGGGCTCAATTTTCAATTCAGATGCAATTTCTTTAGCATCAATAATGGCAGAAGTAAAGCCGCTTTCTCTATATTTTTCAAACCATGAAGTTAGTCCTTCTAAGTTTTTAATAGCAACATCAATAAGCATATTTTTTGATTGCAAGATTTTGCTAATTAAATTTATCTTGTATAAAATTTTATGCCAAATAACCAAACTTAAAATAAAGTCAAAACTTGAAAACTCACCCGAGACTAACTTTTAAGCTTCCCACTTACTTTGGAATCATCAGCAACTTCAATTAATTTTTTTAAAGCTAATTTTATTTGAGGAGCTTGGATTTTTATTGCTTTAACACTTTCAATATGGCTCTCCCAACGTGTGGCAGACAATAATTTCAAAGATAAGTGATCAACATATTCAAGGAGCAGATTCCATCTCTTTGTTGAATTAGGAAACACATTATAAATGGTTTGACAAGCTCCAAAGAAAGAATTTTCTTTTAAACAAGAATTGGCCATATCACAAAGTACTAAATTCAAACAATGACAGCCACATGGCATATAAAAAGCTCTAGGATTTATATCAACCATCTTTTCTGAACTCCTTGGTGCTTTCCTTTCATGTTAGACCCATTATCATATCCTTGCCCTCTCACATTATCAATATCAAGATCAAGAGAGTGTAGAGTAGATTGTAATTCATAAAAAGTCCCAATCCAGAAGTATCTTGCACATTTAGAAACTCTAAGAAATATTCTTCTATTTTTATTGGGGTATTGTTCACATCTACAAATCTTAAAATTAAAGTCATTTGTTCTTGGTAACTTGCATCAGGAGTGCAATCAAGAATCACCAAAAAATATTTTGCTTCTTTTATTTTTTGAATGACTACACTCTTAACACTTGATGCCAATGTAAGTATCAACTCATTTTGAATTTTATGACTAAGATAGTGATAATGAATACTTTTATCTTGAATGAGTCAAAAATGTTGCATCATTATCAGATCAAACTCTGCTATTGTTTCAAGAAAACCTAAGAAGTTCCTATTCGATACGTCATATATTTTTTCATCTGCTCCACGAAAGGACAAATTATTCATTGCAAGTCTTTTCACAACAGCAATTAATCTCACCATAACTTGTTTCCAATGATCAGTATCTTTTTTTTATTTGTTCTTGTAATTCTTTATCAATCGTTTGATTTGTATTCAATCTGATTCGTAGCTCAACCAAAGCTTTAAGGATACGGCTGTTTTCATGTTCTTTAAGTTTATCACCTAGATGTTTCCAATCACTAACACCTTCATCTGCTAAATGACTTCTAGTGTGAATTCTTCTTACCACTTTACAACAGAAATAAAATACTCTATCAAGTTCTTTTGAATAAACCAACCACTTTCTATCAGAAACTTCCCCATTTGCTAGTTTTCGATTATAATAATCAAAACAAAATGATCTATTTTGATTATCTTTAGGATAAATATAATTGGCTTCTCTAACAGGTCCTTTTTCTATCAATAAGTCTCTCAATTTTGCATCTAAACTATCCCACACTCTTGATCAAAAATGTTTAAAGATATTTTAGCTTCTGACCAATCGAGCACATTGATATTTTTATCATTTTTAATTTGCTTATTTTCGAAAACAATTTTAGGTTCTTCATTATTGATTTTCTCAGTTCCATTTCCACTTAGATTTAGATTTTCTAAATTTATCTCATTCTCATTATATACAAATTCATCAGAATGAATTTGCTGTTCAGATTCACTAACCAATTTTTCAACAAGATTTTCATAAGAATTATTTGTTTTCTTCTTATATTTATCTAGGAAATTTTTTTGGCTTTTAATAACCTCTTCTATCATTTTTTTTATTTTTCTTTTTTGACTTCCAGAGGTTTGTTTTCTAGGAAACATAATTGTAGTTAAAAAATAAGTCAATTAATTAACAATAAAAAATCACGGAAATAAATTAGTGTGTTTGTCCCTGTACAAGAAGACAAGTAGACAACCAGAGGCTTTTTCTTTTTTGACTTACAGTGGCTTGTTTCCAAAGGCTTTCTTCAATTCTCACTGTACAAGAAGACAACCAAGACAATAAAAAAAATAAAAATTGGTTCAACTTTATATATCAGAAACATAAAAGATAAGAACTAAGAAGACTGTTTCAAATGACCGAAAACAAGAACATATGACAGAACATGAACATATGACCGAAAAAATGAACATAACTTTATATCTCAGAAACTTTATATCTCAAGGAAAAATTAACAACTTTATATCTTTCAATGGCCGGGTTCCTTTTTCTAATAGCAAACATGAGCTGTAAAACTTGACAACATTATATGACCTGAGAAATTTTTAACAACAGATTAGTTCACTAATGTATTGTCTATTAGATATGAAAATCCCCAGTTCAAAAAACTCATTCACAAGAACCATTTAAATCCTATTCCTAGCAACACTAATACATAGTTTTAATGGTATTTTGTCATGACCCGCACCCGAAGTCGGGCATGAGCCGCAGGTACGTCCAGCCTACGCCGCAGAATCGGCGGTAGAACGCTGTAAGGTCCGTTCTAGGTCAACCAACTATCTATATATCTCACAGAAAAATCTGCCATGACCTCTCCAAAAAGGAGGGCAACCACGCAATATATATATGAATAATCCTCTCCAAAAGGAGGGCAACCACGCAATATATATATGAACTCTCAATCACAAAATCTAGGGAAAGAATAAAAGTACGATATGATATCAACAAAGAAACAGAACCAAGAGAGCAAGACAATATCCAAAAATATAGAGTCCATGGCTACAATATCTACAATATCTCACAGCAGCAAAAGAATAAGTACAATCATCCAAAATAAACCACTGGGAACAACCCAGGAAACTCACCTAGCTAACTAGGGCGCTAAAGGCGTCTCCGCGGCGCACTCCTCCTCAGTCTTGGGGTCACAACCCTCGTCAACACCCGACCCGTAGAACGTCGGGCAATAGTCCTCAGGATCCTCTGGAAAAAATATGCCCAGTCAGGACTGGAGCGAAGTACATAACTCTGAAAGCAACTCCAAATACATGGTAAGGTGTATATGACGAGCAATAGAAAAGTATACAAGATGCACAGAAAATAAATATAAGCTGGAGCACAATAAGTAGCTGCAAAGTAAACTGGAGAACAATACAAGTAGTAGAAAAGTAACTGCAGGTGAGAAACATGAATACTAGCTAAGTGCCTTGAGAAAAAGTTCGTTATGTGATCGGCTTAGGTAGCACATGAAAAATACTACGATAACTCCGTTATGCGTGAGTTGCATAACCGACATACACATGAATATTGTTTGGCTTTGATCACATAACCAACTCCTACTCCCATACCCCACTAATACTCTTGGATCCAACCACAAAACGCTACGTACATGATAATAGCTCGCGCACACGAAGGCGAGAGCACAAGAAGCATATGATAGCACATGAGAATCAAAACCCGAAGCACATGATGAAATACACGTGATAGAGTACCCGCTGAACACGGTAAGGGGGATAGCATCTCATGACGGGATCCACTAGTACCAACTCGTGTAACAATGTGTCAGAATCAAGTATCACAGTTCTAGAACAGGTGATATAAACGCTATCATGAAATTGAAACTATCAGAGGTAGGTACTCGCCTGATGTCCTGAGCAACTTATGAGGATCGAGATCCGGACCGGTGTCGCAAGAACCTATTGCGAAAAGCAAGATTAAACAAGGTTCTAAGGGTTTAAACTGATATAAAATAATTAAAAATAGGCTTCTAGGGCTATTCTAGGTCGAACGGGTCAAACCAGTGAAATTCGGGTCAAAAAGTCAACCCGGGGTCCAAAAGTCAACTCTAGGTCAAAACTAGGTCAAACGTTGACTTTTACGGTCAACGGGGACAATTATGGTCAAGCTAGGTCAAACTAGGGTGCTCCTGAAATTTTAGGTCAAACTGAGCTCATTAAGCTAGAAAACTCACAAACTCGCCTCCTCGAGATACCGGGATACCCTCGGTATCCGATACCTCGCCCAAGGCCACGCACCCCGCCTAAACCCGCTAAAACCTATGCTAGCACGCGTAAATATATATACATAAGCATATAAAAATCACTCCAATACATATCCTAGGCTATTGCTCAAATACCCCGCTCGAAACTCAATACCTTGGATATCTCAAGGTATTGAGATACCTCGGTATCTCAAGGTATTGAGATACCGCTCTTAAACCTCTCTAACTAGTTATTAGGCTAATAAATATACTCCTAGTTATTAATCTAAGCTAGAAAATATATATATATCTATCATATATTTACATATCTAAGTATATATATACATATATATATATATATATATATACATATATATATATATATATATATATATATATATATATATATATATATATATATATATATAGATATCCACACACATATACACGTACCTATATATACCTTACCTATACATATATATATAACTATAGGTATATAGATATCTATACAATTAGATAGACATATATCTAATACCTAGCTATCTATCTACTCATCTAACTATCTATCTACCTATTTAGGTAACTATCTATTTATTTAATCTATCTAACTAATAGCTATCTATCTAACTATCTATCTATCTTATTATCTATCTATCAACTTATCTAACTATCAATATATATATATATATATATATATATATATATATATATATATATATATATATATATATATATATCACTCTCTCTCTCTCCCTCACTAGTACTCTGCTAGCCAACGCGGCGCGCAAGCGAAGCTGCTAGGGCCTGCTGCTGCTGCTGCTACATGTGCTTGCTGCTGCTGCTGCTTCATAGTGTTGCTGTTGCTGCTGCACATTGTTGTTGCTATGCTGTTGCTGCAGTGCAGCAGCAGCTGCTGCTGCTAGCTGGCTGTTCCCCCCCCCCCTCCTTCTCACAATCACACACACACACACACACACACACACCTATATACATATATATCACTATATATATATATATATATATATATATATATATATATATATATATATATATACACACACACACACACTTATATATAATCTAACACACACACACACACACACTTAAACACATATCAACACACACCTACACACTCACAAACACTTACACAGACACACACACTTATATATATATATATATATATATATATATATATATATATATATATATATATATATATATATATATATATATATACTACTATATATATATATATACTCACATACAAATATCTATATATATATATCAACACACTCACTCTAAGATATATATATACATATACACACACACTCAAGGATATATATATATACACATACACATTTATACATATATATATATATATACATAGACATATACATACAAAAGCACATATATATAAATACACACACATATATATAAATATATATACATATATATAGACACACATACATATATATATAAATATATAAACACTTATACCCAAACACCACACAACGCACACAACACACAAACAACACGCCCCACTCACGCCCAACGACCCCGACACTCACAAATACCTATAAATATATAAAATATAATCCGAGAACTCTAGCACACACTCCCCGATGCTAACCCAACGCGCGGACAAGCCCAAAACAAGGAAACAAAGTCGAAATGGCCGTTCGGTCATTTCGACGAACACACCGAAACCAAGTCGAAATGGCCGTTCGGTCATTTCGACGAACACACGGTGTGCGGTTCTAAAAACCTCCTGAAACGCACACCAAACGAACTCGGAATTGGCCTAAAATTTATCCACAGGTTCTAAACGATGCCTAGATCCTTGAAAAAATGCTACCGCGTCGATTCTAGGCCCGTGGCAAAAATGCGCACGCACTTAGAATCGGCGACGGCAAAAAATCCCAAATTCGCCCGAAACTCCCGTTTCTTCGCAACACGACTTTCCGTGTCCGAACGGAGACACACACTCACCCTCAAGACACCCGACAACATCTACATAGGTTCGTCTAACCTAGAGCATCACCCAAAATTGGAACAATTTTGGATTACACCCGAAATTGACACAAAATCTAATGTCAAAGTCTCTAAACTCAATCAAACTAGTTCCAACTTTCTCCCACAGGTAGGCTTAGGGTCTAGGAAGGTTCTAAACCACTAATTACACTACATAAAAGTAATTAGCAAGGAGAAAGTTAGGGTTTACCTCTTGGAAGTTGAAATCCCAAGGCCAAAGTCTCCGATCTACTTGGAATCACCTCCCTCAAGCTCTAAGCCACTAATCTAGCCTCCACACTAAATCTAGGCTCCATACACCTAGGTTAGGGAAAATGCAATGTTAGGGTTAGCATAAAGAAGAAGGAATGGAAGAAAAATGAAGAACACTTACTTGGGAAGAAGAAAGAAGAAGAAATAAGAAGTGGAGAAGAAGAAGAAGTGAAGAAGAAGAAGAAGAAGAAGAAGAAGAATATGAAGAAGAGGGGGTTGCTTGCTGCTGTGATCGGGTGGGTGTGGGTAGGTAGGGGCCGGCCAAGTGAAATAAAGGACGTTTCCAAAGTCCAAAAGTCCAAAATGCCCTCCTCCCACTTGGGTTTGGGTTCCGGGTTCCAAAATCACTCAATCTAACTCCAAATCTCTCCAACTAACACACTAAAAATATAATAAATATTTTTAAGCCCCAAAATAATCCTCACAAGGGTGTTGGTCGGGTCGGACATGGGTCCACTAGGGTCTGACATGGGTCCAGGCTAGCCAAAATCCTAAAATAATTATTAAAAAATAATACAATCACTATTTAAATATAAATATAATTAATTAAATACAATTCACAATTTATCAAATAAAAATAAAAATAAAAATAAAAATCCTATTTTCTAGAATTGGGCAGTGACAAGCCTACCCTCCTTAAAATAATTTCGTCCTCGAAATTAAAAGACGAAACTAGGACAGGAATGCAAGAAAAGAACCATACCTCAGGGCTCGAAGAGATAGGGGTATCGCTCGCGCATTTCATCCTCCCTCTCCCAGGTCGACTCACCTGGAGAGTGATGCCTCCACACGACGCGAACCATGGGAATAGTCTGGTTCCTCAACACCTTCTCCCACCGATCCAGAATCTCCACCGGCTGCTCTGGATAGCTAAGAGTAGGGCCCACCACGATCTCCGAGTGATCCAATACGTGACTGGGATCCGCCACGTACCGTCTCAACTGTGACACGTGGAACACATCATGAACTTCCTCCAGCGTAAGCGGCAACTCAAGCATATACGCCACGGCGCCAACCCTCTCAAGAATACGGAAGGGTCCGACGAAACGTAGGCTAAGCTTCCCGCCTCCACCGAAGCGAATAGTGCCCCGCGTCGAAGAAATCCTCAGGAACACCAGATCTCCAACCTAGCACAAACAAGGTCTCAACACTTAATCTGAAACAAGCAATCACAAGCAAACACAAGAACAAAATTTAGATTCTAAGCTATACCTCGAACTCCAGAGGTCTCCGGTGGCTATCGGTCCAATGCCGCTGCCTGTCCCGCGCCACCCGAAGTCTATCTCTAATGAGCTTGACCTTCTCCGCTGCATCCACCACCATCTCCGGGCCAAGCAAAGCTCTCTCGCCTACATCATCCCATGATAACGGAGTGCGACACCTCCGTCCATCCAACGCCTCGAAAGGTGACATCTCGATACTGGCTTGGTAGCTGTTGTTGTAAGCAAACTCTACCAAGTGCAAGTGATCCTCCCAAGAGCCTCTGAAATCCAAAATATAAGTGAGGACAGTCCATGCTGCATGGGACCCTTAGAGATCGAGGTAGCCAGTATCGCAATATTCTTTTCGCCCAATGATCTAGGTAATTCTTATTTTGTTTAATCATTACTAAATTATTTCTAGTTCTCGAGTCGTGGATACTTGAGAACTCCCTAGAATGACGAGTCACAAGTACAAGATTTTCATGAGTTATTATATTCTCGACACACGATACATTGGGCAATACTCACACTCGATTGCCCGATGCCAAATGCAATAGATTTCATACACAAACATTTTTACGATATCGTGAGGATTTTAAACTTGTGCATAAAATTGTCTCATGAACTGCATTTAAAACTTGTCTAGTGATATAAACTTGCATCATCATAAGAAAGCACACAGCAATAATCACTAAAAGGAGTTATTAAATAGACATAATTAAAAGGAATACAAAAAAAATGCACACAAGAATTCCTGGCCGTATGGACTCACTAGCCGCATGGACTCACTTTCCGCATGCACCCACTGGCTACATACACGTACTGGCCACATGCACTTAAATGGTAAGTGATGGGTCATTAAAATGCGTATCGGAGATATAATTGACTAAAGATGATTGATGTGATATGCCATTAAGTGTGTCATGAATAAAAGATAAAACCAATAAAAGATGCGCCAAGGTTCAGAGTAATGCGTCCATGGGAAGGTGGCTGGATACTCTGCTTGCCGCATAAGTCACTTGGCCGTATGTGCTTTTGGACTTAGCAAATTTCTCATTCGTTTAACGAGTGAAAATATAAGGAGTTCAAAGACACTTGTGTAAATAAGCAGTCATGCTTCCAACAAGATGGATGCATGCTGTCAATATGTGGCAAAAAGTTCAAACAGCATAACCCTCTCAGGTCGTATAGCACTCTTAACAGCATAGCTCGCTGGCCGCATGTGAACTTCATCTTCTCCAATAGTAGGTTCGGTTAAGGCAGAAACTCCAAAAACCCAAAATTTGTTTTCTTCATAAAATTTTTATTTTAATTCCAAATCAAGTAAAATAAATGCCAAATAGCACGAAATAAAATCTCAAATATAAAGAACAACTAGTTTTTGAAAATATTAAGTTTTAATATATCAAAACCAAAGAAAACTCATGAAACACATGAAAAACCCTAACTTAAAATTCAGATATATTAAAATCTAACCACCAAAACCAAAAACTCCAAGAACTGAAAATGATAAGGAATACAAGGGAAATATTTTCCATTAAATATATTTTTAAAATAATACATATATAAAAAATACAAAAATTAAAGTTCATCATGGAGCAAGATGTACTTGCCTTGGGTGGCTCCTAGCCTCTACCTCTCACGGTCCAAGTCACAGCAACTTCTTCCTAGGGTTAGGGTTTGGCTAGAGGGAGAGGAGGGGAGAAAAAAGGAAGCAAGAAGAGTGGAATGAGAAAATGAGTGAGGAGAGAGAAATACTTATATATATACTCAGAGGAGAGAAAGATGGTTTAGTCATGGGTTCAACCAAATGAACCGAACCAAGTGTCCATTCTATATACGGGTCCTAAACCGGGTCTATGGCAATGCCAATGGGTATTTTACTAGTCTCGGATAGTCTCTCTCAACAACAAAAAAATAATAATAAATAAAATACCAGGAACCAACATGAGAAATACAACAGGAATACATTATCAGAAAAAATTAAATTCAAGAAATACCAAATCTGGAATCGAGTGTGATAAACTGACCTCAAATCATCAATATATGTGCTAAAAAATAATGAATCAACCTCCGATTAGTAGCATAATATTAGCTTATACTATTACATTGAGATGACATAAACGTGAACGTATTAATTACTTACCCCTCTAGCTTCTCCACTTCATCCTCGTCGTAATTGAGTAATATATACAACTGAACAGCCCTTAGCTCGTCGTAATTCAAATATCTCTTCATTATTTTTCTCTAAGGCTTTTTGGACGCATTGAATACTTTCAGTATTGTATCATTAGATTCCTGATATTTGTCGGTGTTTCCAGGAGCTCTCGCTCTATTAGTAGCAACATGACGTTTGAAACATCTCGATCAAAAGTTTGTAATCTCCTCGAGAACATAAGCTTCACAAATAGAATCCTCAACCCATGGCTTATTTTTTACCTTTCTCTTTAGGTGATTCAGATGCCGCTCGAACGGTTACATCCACCGACAGGCCCACCAACACGTACCTCATAGGAAAGATGAATTGGAAAATATTCCATGGAGTCGAAGAATCCAGGAGAAAATACCTTCTCGAACTTGTAAAGTGTTACCCTAATGTCCTTCTCTTGCTTTTCTAGACAATCGACGAGCAACTTAGTAGAACAAAGATTTTTGAAGAATATGTTGAGCTCTGTCAATAGATCCCAGACGACCTGCAGTAAGAATTCTCGAAATATAATCAAAATTAATCTCTCCATGAATACATAACAATCATGGCTCTTTATATCCGTCTGTTTGTTCTCCTTGAGGTCGAGCATATTTTCAAGTTTGACATGTACCCGTCTAGAATTTTTAGGCCCTGAATCCACCTACAAAGTCTTCCTTTATCCTCTTTCTCTAGTGAGAAAATTGTCTTAGACTGCTTTAATTTTTTATTCCCCTTCTCTGTCAAATGCAACGCATAACGTCTACATATTTCTTGTAAGTCTAACCTGGCCTTCGGATTGTCTTTTGTCTTCCTCTTTACGTCCATTATAGTATTAATTATGTTGCCAAACACATTCTTCTCGATATGTATGACATCAAGGTTATGTCTGATCAGATTGGTGCTCTAATATAGCATATCCTAGAATATACTCCTCTTCATCCAGTTATGAGTGTGACCAAATCTGTCATACTTCTACCCCTTATTAGGCTCTTCGATAGCACATGATAAATCTTTTACCTCTTCCCATATCGTGTATCCGGGCCACCTTGGCAGTGGATTGGCCTTATCCACAACTTTGACACGAAAAGCATTCATGTTCCTCCGGTACGGATGATCCTTCAACAGGAATTGTCGATGATAATCGAATAAGGATGATTTGCCTTCGTGTTTCAAACGAAAGCCTTATTATGGTCCATGCAAAATGGACATAAGAGACGACCATGACTGCTCCATCCCGATAACATTCTATAGGCCAGAAAGTCGTTGATGGTCCACATAGGTGCTGCCCTCATCTAAAAATTTTGCTTTCTAGAAATATCATACATGTTGGCACCTACTTTCCATAGCTGATTCAACTCATCTATCAACGGTTGTAAATACACATCGATGTTCCTCTTCGAATTGTTTGGACCCGGTATAATAAAGGTTAGTAATATATACGATTCTTCATGCATATCCAAGGCGGTAGATTGTACGGAGTGAGGATCATATGCCAACACGAATACTAAATGCCCGAAAGTCTGAATGGGATAAAACTGTCGGAGGAGAGCCTCGATATGACATTACGTGAATCCGAAGAAAATTATGGATACTCTCGATCAAAGTGCTTCCATGCTTTTCTATCAATGGATGATCCAACATTCATTCGATCTATTTTTGCATGTGCCAAGTAATTTTTTCTATAGTCTCCTTCACCATGAACAACCTCTGCAATCGCGACATCAAAGGCAAGTAGTGCATCAAATCGATAGGCTTTCTTGTACCGATGGACCTTCATCTACCAGTGGTCTTGTAGTAATCAACACCATATAATTTGCACGCATCTTCATCCTTGTCATCTATGTAGTACAACATGCACCCGTTACGACATGTATCAATTTTCTCGTATCCCATCCAGAGCAATATCACCATCCTCTTAGATAGGTAGAAGTCTTTAGATAACTTAGCACCCTCCGGCAAGATCTCTATAATCAACTACATCAGTCAGTTGTAGCATTCTTGCGACATGTTAAAATTGGACTTGATGCTCAACAATCTTGTAACCACCTCCAACGGTGAATGATGCTCACAACCAGGATATAATAGAGTCCTTGCATTCTCCAGTAACTCCATGAACTTTGCAGCATCTGCATTCGGTGCCTCCTCAGCTGCATCATGATTATCTGGATTAAAACTAGGTCCGACAATATCAAAAACCATGTTTACGCACCCGTCGTGGTAATCTGCGTGGTCGTGGACATCCATCTACGGCTCCACATAAGGTTCCGGCTTTGATTCTAACGACACAAGTTCTGTGTGAGGTTCATTGATAGTAATTCGGCAAGAAACCCCTAGAGTATAAATGATATATCACATCCACTTCTGAGTGATATTTCAAGTTGCGACATCTCACACATGGACACTAAATTTTAGTGTCGTTCCTATACTAAGGGAACACATTGGCAAACTGTAGGAACTGTTCTACCCCCTATATAAATTTATTTTGTACACCGCATATGCCATCAGGATAACAATTGTACATCCACGAATGATGATGAGTAATTCAGATCCATTTCTAGATAATTCTGCAAAGATAAATAGACATCGTTCAAGTATATTATCCAAATGGATGCAAAGATGGATACACATGTTCATCAAAGTAATAACTCTGATTGATGCATAAGTATTCGAGTTGCGATGCATGAGTATCTATATCATAATTCATGAGTAGACGTCAAAGTAACAACTCTGTTCATCAAATAGACATATCATTTATACCTACTTTTATAACTGTATATTTCTATACCATGGTACACGATATCACATTGATACTCTCTTGTATCTTGATACTAGGATACAGTTCAAATATCTATGACACTAACTATACTTGACACTTAGTATCTTGGTACCAACATACACTCTAGGCCACTTACACTTGACAATCAACACATATTCATACCCACTTCTATAATTGTATATTTTTATACCCTTATATATTTATCTATCTATATAGATTATTAACCCTCACTAGCTCACTCATCCCTCACTCAAACATATATACATACACACCTCTCATTTGGACACTCTCATGCACTTGACACACATACACACACACATGAACACACACACAATGCACTGTCTACATAGAAGGGTCTCAATGGCTTTGGGGCCTAACATTGCCTTGGTGTTATTAGTGATGTGGTTACTTATTGATCTTGCATTTTCTTATTTTTATCAACATACATGAGAACTATCCTTCATACTAGCCTACATTGCAAAAATATGCAGAAATCAAACAAAACAAGCTTGGGGGTCGCCGGGATACTAGCCCTAACCCTAGTTTCATATCAGTGTCAGTGTTTGTGTGTTCGTATCGTGTATGTGTTTGTGTTAGTTTTGTGTATGTCAGTGTGTGTCATTACCTATTTTCATAATGAGCATTACACTTATACTATAAAAGTATCATTGAAATAGGAAGTTAAATCACACTAGATTATACTTATACAATTGTCTCATACACCTAACAATATTGACTGAAAGTATCATTACCTATTTTCATAATAAGCATTATACTTATACTATAAATTCCTCTTCACATATTCATACATATACACATATGAATTTTCTATCTCTATATTTCTTTTCCAAATGAACATACAATTTTAGGAAGTTAAATCACACTATATTAGAAATTTTCAAAGGAATATATATATATTTGAAATAAGGCTTGTGTGTGTGTCAGTGTGTGTATTTATGTCAGTGTGTGTATGCCAGTGTGTGTCAGTGTCCGTGTCAGTGTCCAACTCAAACATGTCCGTGTTAGTGTGTATGTGTGTGTCTGTCATGTATGTGTCTGTGAAAGTGTGTGTGTGCGTGTGTCATGTCAGGGTCAGTGTCTATGTTATTGTCAATGTCGTGTCAGCGTGTGTTGTGACGTGTCTGTATTTGTGCTAAGAAAGAGAGAGAGAGGGTTAGGGTTAAGGTTAAGGTTTACCGAGATAGAGGGGAGGAGGACCGATGGTGGTGTCTAGAGCTGTGTAGAGGAGGATGAGCGGGTAGGGAGGAGGAGTGTCGGTGGGCGGAGAGGGGGTTGGGGCACTGTCGGCGAGGGCAACGCCAGGGCAGGCGGGGGGTAAGGGTGGTCGCGGGGGGAGAGGGGAGTCTTGAGGGGCGTGGTATCTGTCAAAATTTGGGGGGAACAAAATGATGGAGGAAAATGAAAACCCAAACCCTATATTGAAATCTTTAGCGACGTCATTAAATCACGTCGCTAAACATTACTGAGTTTTAAAATACTGTGACACAGATGACATGACGTCGTTAAACGTCGTTGTAATTAAAAAATTAGCGATGTCCAGCGACGCCTGATGTTTGTTTTCATATTACTAATGGTAGTCGCTGGATGTCGTCAAACATCGCTCGTAGCGATGTATTACGACATTTTATAGTAACGTCGCTAAATTTTTATAATTTAGCGACGTTTGATTTTGTTATCGCTAAGAACGTCGCTATTTAGCCAAATTCTAGTAGTGAACCCTCTCACCACACTCAAGAAGAAACGACAGAGATTACAATAAAATCACTCACCAACCCGTAATATTTTTCTAACCAAAGTTGACGACTCATCGATTAGATCTCTTCTTCCTTCTGTCTCTGATGACGAAGAACCCTAAGAGAAAAGCACAAAATTTCTCTTAAATTTTCTGTGGACGAGCACTTCGAATCTCAACTTTGTACTATCTTTTTGTGCCTCCACCCCCACCCATATAAATAGGATGAGAAACCCAAATTTTAGGTCATATGAATTCCTAAATAGGAAACTCATTATCTAAAATAGGAAACACTAATTATGGACGTCCAAATATGGTCAGATTAAATATTTGATACAAATTTGAAATCAAATCAAATCTTACATTTAATGTATATTTTCAAATTATATCAAGGATTTTTTTATATTACCTCCTGTTAGATGAAGGATATTGATATTACCCATATGTTGTTTTATGAGTTTTGAATGTGTCACGTTAAAAGCAAAAGTGACACTTTGAGGGGAGTGTTCTCAACTTTTGAAATAACACAGATATAATATCAATATCCTTCATCTAACATGGGTAATATCAACACTACAACAAGAATACCTTTTTATGACACTCGTAAAAATGTTATTATAACGTTATATATATATAAGTCTAGAGAAGTTTTGTCCTATTATAACATTTTTATATGTAAACGTTATATACAATACTTATTTTTATAACGATTTTATATTCAAACGTAATAAAATGTTCCAAAAATATAATTCACCCGCGCCTCGGCCCGCTCTTTTTTCTTTTTTGGATTTCACTCGAAATTTCCCGTCCCATCAAAAAAACCCTCTTCTCCTAACCCATCATCTTCTTCTCCCCCGCCCATTTTCCCGCAGAGAACCCCTAAATCTCTCCTCCTTCCACCATGACTAAATCCCAAACCATAATACGCCCCCAAACCCTAACCCTAGAATCCCCCTAACCCTTCGAATGCCTAGATCTACCCCCACCACACTCAATCTGCAGTAGACCATCATCTCTGGCGACTCCACGAAGACAAACGCGTCGTCGACTGCAGTAAATCTATCGTATAGGCGGGTCTCGTCGATGCCTTCAGCTTCGACGACCTGGCATAGTTCCTTGAGGGGCGGTGATGATCACTCCTCTACGTCGTCGTCTCCGGTAGCGCTCCACAGCATGGATCCGATCGGTAAGCTCTTTCTTCCTCTCATCGAGTCTTGATTCTTTTTCCTCTCCTTTTCGATCATTGGTGATCAATCACTACCAAAAAAGTCAAATTAGCGACGCCCAAAATTGTCGCCAAATGACAAAAAAATGTTGCTAAACACGTTTAGCGACGTAATTAGCGACGTTTTAACGCAGTCAGAAGAAACCAAGTCGCTGAACGGAAAAATGTCGCTAAACGTCGCTATGCCGACGTTTTTTAGCGACTTTATTGAGTCGCTAAATATAGCGACGTTTAGCGACGCGGCGTCACGAAATAGCGACGTTTATTAAAGTCGCTAAACGTCGCTCATTAGCGACTTATATAGCGACGTCTTTAATGACCTGGCAGTACTGCCATGTCAGCAATTTGCGACATACAGCGACATATTTAGCGACGTTTAGCGACGTCGTTAGCGACAGCTACTGACACGTCGCTAATTAGCGACTTGTTTAGCGACTTATAAAAACGTCGCTAGACGTCGCTAAATACGTCGCTAAATTTACAAAAAAAGTAAAAAAAAAACCTGAATTATTCCAAACTATTATTCCTGTAATTTATAAATTTCTAATTAAAAATAGACCCGGAGCAACCCTCTGTTGAATTCTATGGGTTCGCCGACCCCTTCGGTGGAACACTCAACACCGGATTAACAATATTTAATATGAATAAAAGTATCACAGTCATACAATTAATACACACAAATATTATAGACAGACAATAAAAGTATTACAATATCACAGTCACACAAAATGGGCATAAACAACATCACAAAATACATAATATATAAGTATCAGAGTATCACAGTAACACAAAATGCATAATATATAAGTATATGAAACATTATAGTATCAATCTCGAGGATTTCCAAAATGGGGCAGATACCAGTCCCTCAAATACTGCGCATAAACAGCGTTTATGTTATCAAGCTCCGCTATGGGTGCTGGGTGACTGGAACTCCCCGTCTGAGATACAGCCGCGATAGGTACTGGGTGACTGGAACTCCCCGCAGGTGGTATCTCTTCCTCCTTAACAGTAGGAGGCATCACTTCCTCCTTAACAGTAGGAGGTATCGCTCTCTTGGGTGCCATCTGGTAAGATAGATGAAAACAAAGAATTAGCAAAGAATTAGCTATTGGACCGGAACGGAAGAATTAGATGACTCACAAAGAATTAGCTGTTTGTTGCAGTATAATAATGATACCATAATATCTTATTTATATCCTACGTGTCACAAAATAAAATGACCGATTTATTGAACTAGTTTGAAAATATGATCCAATATTAAATTATATGATTGTAATTGAAATTAAAATTGAAATTGAAATTGAATTATGATATTTGGTGAACACTAACAGCTATCCTCTAGCCAATACTGAAGCAGCTAAGAAGGGTCTTATACAGGAACAAAAGCTAGATTTCAAGATATTACCACAAATACTAGACCTCAATCAGCTACTTACTGAACTTTTTAGGAGAGAGAATTTGGGGTTATGTTTCCTCCGTGATGAAAAGTGGACTAGCGTACTGGCGCAAGGATAAGAAATTATAAATGTGGTATCAGATGAGGATGAAGGAGGCTCTAACACTCTAGGGTCAGTATCAGAAAATTATCGTACTTTTACAAACGATCCTCAGAGTCTATTTGAAATCTCCCTAAAGCACTATCAGACAGCATGCATCATTCCACTATGAAACTTAGGGGTACTTTTAAGAACAAATCTGCAATGACCTTGGTTGATTCAGGATCAACCCACAGCTTTATTGACACAGTTTTTAGTGAAAGACTTGGCCTTCCTTCATCAGATAAAAAACTATTTAATGTCATGGGGGACAATGGTGAAAGACCAACAAGTAAGGGCTTATGTAGTGATGTCACAATAGAGTGCCGGGGACTAAGATTGTTGCAAATACCCAAACTAACAATTGATGCCTAGGTCTTATACACCTACACACACCAAGGTCCCATGTGTGTTGTGTCAGTGAGCTAGGAGACTATAATCAGAGGAAATCCTATTAATAATGTCATTGAAAACTTTAATGTGACACCCTAAACCTAACCCCTGCTCAAAAATCCTAAACCTAACCCTAACTCTAACCCTAATCTGCGTCTGTGTGTGTGTGTCTGCATCTGTGTGTGTGTGTCGTGTGTGTGTCTGCGTCTGTGTGTGTGTCGTGTGTGTGTGTCTGCGTCTGTGTGTGTGTCGTGTGTGTGTGTCGTGTGTGTGTATGCGTCTGTGTGTGTGTCGTGTGTGTGTGTCTGCGTCTGTGTGTGTCGTGTGTGTCTGTGTGTGTGTGTCGTGTCTGTGTGCGTGTGTCGTGTCTGTGTGCGTGTCTTGTGTCTGTTTCACATGAGAGAGAGAGAGAGAGATTACCTAGAGCTCGAGGAGGAGGAGGGGGATGCCGGAGTAGGCGCAGCCGTGGAGACCCGGTCGCCGGAGGGGGGCGGGGGAAATCGAAACATTTTGGAAATTTTCGACAGATGGAGAAAAGAAAACTGAGCCCTAATTAACCAAAATTTAGCGACGTTTAGCGACGTCAAATAAAAACGTCGCTAAAATAAAAATTAGCGACGCCAAAGACGTCGCTTAATACGTTGCTAAATATTTTTGATAGATACGTCGCTAATTACGACGCTAAACATCGCTAAATCAGATATATTAGCGACGTTTAGCGACCTTAATTGAACTTATAGCGACTATTCTTTTAAAATCTTAATAAAAGTCGCTAAACGTCGCTAAATGTCGCCATTTAGCGACTCCTAGCGACAATTTTTCCGAGTCGCTAATTTAGCGACGTATTTACTAGGAGTCGCTAAATTACGTTGCTAATCCCGCTTATTCTAGTAGTGGATTCTCTCATTTGAAACTCGATGTTCCCGATCTGCTCACAAACTGTTAGATAGAAATTCCCAGAGAAGTCCTTGTTCCCGGCAGATAGGATCCATGACATTGTGAGCACGCACAACGGCTTGAATCTTCGCCAAGCAACAGTGATCAGTCGTGAGGCGAGCCTCTCCCATCTACAACTTCTGACAACAGGTTCTCATGTTCGAGTTCAGGTCGGACATGCTGATCGAATCTGACAAAGGTATTGTCTCTAACCTTTGTCCCTTTTGTTTAAATTCAGTATTGTCGAGTTTAGGTCTTGTCGACGAGGTTTTCTGTAGTCGCTCTAGATTAGGTTATATTTTCTGTGTTCAGTTTGATCTCAGGACCTGTGTACGTGTCGAACTCAATAGAGAGGATCAGACTTCCGTCGGCAGTATTTTTAGTGTCCTTAGTTTGATCTGTGACACAATGTCCTTTTCGAATTTGACACAGAGACGAAGGCTCTGTCTTCTATTTTTGGGCTCATTGTTTAATAAGAATGAATATTGGATAGGCAGATTGGGACCAAGCCAACAGTAAGTATAAATGATAACACAAAACTGAGTTAGATAACTAGTAGAAACAGAGAATATAATTCCTTATGAGCAGTTTTGGGCCTAACGATTCTCTCTTTTTTTTCCGCAGTGACGAGCATGGAACCAACTCAGTTTTTGCTCAGTTCGAGGGGTAAACTCTTCTTCCTCGACCATTCTATTTCGTTTTCAATTCTTGCATTCGAGAATAGGTAAGCCTCTGTTAAATTGGAAGCCTTGTTTCTTTCATCTGTCTCTTAATCACATTTAAGGAGTTCCTCATAGATCTTTATTGCACACCTTTGTTTGAGTCCCTAATGTATTAATGATTTGCCATTCACTATATAGATCATTGTCATATAGGAATAGTATTGATTTTCTTCATCTTGAGATTAACTTTAATTTGTGTTGTATTTTGGATCGTTCAAAAATTGATCTGCACTCCTTGAATGCAATGATAGGATTCATTTTTTTGCATCTATGGTTGTATCATCTGGAAAATTAGTATACCCTGAAATCTAGTTATATTTAAAAAAGAAATCAAGAACAAATACAATGGTGGTAGGGATGATTTTGACTTGAGAGCAAAGCTTCTAGATATAAAAATTTATTATAGATAGTCATACTGTTTCTGATGCCATTTTGGCTAAGGTTGATCTCAGGATATATACTACAAACTAGTATCATTAAGACTTTATCAATAGCTACTAGTTGGCTTCTGCCCCTAAAACCGTGAAGCAGACTTGATCTTATATACCAAACACAATTTCATGTGCAAACCCGTAATGAGCTTGTGGCTTTGTTGTGTGACAATTTTAACGTCACATATAACTGCCTCCTATACCGAACTCAATTGGCTCTTGTAGTCAGTGAGAAAAGGTATAACCTTTCTGGCTGGACGGAGGTCTCGGGATCAAATCGCGGGCGAGGTATGGGGAGAGTGGGTTCAAATGGCATGCAACGCAGTGTTCATATCGTCGGAAAAAAAAAAAAAAAATATATAACTGCCTCCTATATCTTATGTCTTACGTTTTGTGTTCAAGTCAAATAAGTAGTACTGTTTCACTTGGGTTTCAATTTATATGTTCCACGTATAAATCAAACTAGATAATCTGTAAAGATTGTTTCCTTTAACATTGTTCCATATTCTGTAAATGATTTTTTTGATGAAAACCACTATACTGGTATAGGTCTTGAAAGTTTAGACGAAACGTGTGTATAAATCATAAAAAGTAACTCCAGCAAATAAATGACTTTTGACTACCAAATCCTTCGAAATTCGTCAACCATAGAAAGGTGATACTGCAAGTCATTTATTTTGACTTCTGTAGTGGAGCACTACTAAGAGAAGTGGAGGTTGCAGCCATCTTACAGTGTCCACTGGAAGAGCAATGATGTTGAATGACAACTCTTGTGGTTTTATTAGTTGTTAATCACTTCCCTTTTCGTAGTGGTTTTAAATTATTTGTTTACTGTTCAGTATTTCTAGACCCTATTTGGTCTAATTTCTTAGTTAAATTAAATCAACAAAGTACACTCCCTTTTATCTACTGCTTTGTGGTAGTAGTTCCGGCTGCAGTGAAATCTGCTTCTAGTTCAGATTCTTTTATGCCTTTTTTATATATAGTTTCTTTGCTTTTGCTACTTAGCATGTCATCTTATTTATGTATTTCGGTGCTCATTAATTTAAGGGTTAATTATTTATTTTATAATTCTAAGTTCTTCACTTGGACGGTTTTTGTTTGTTCTCGCATCCCTGGAAAGGCCCTGAAGATCATGGCTGCACTGGAAGCCCATTGTCTTGAGATACTCCATGTGAGCATCAGCACCACTGATGATACCGTGGTCAACTCATTCACCATCAAGGTAATAATAGCTCTCACTAATATTACTTCACCATATCCAGCTTACATTATACAAGTTCTGTTTTGGGAATGAGAGATTCTCCATTGCATACTCTACTTCAATTGTACCTGTTATTTGATCTTGATGAGCATTTATTTCATGGTATTTTGTTTCAAGATCCTCAGAGTTTTGATATGAACCAACATTCTTCTGTTTTTCTTTCTTTTTGGTTCTTAAAGTAGATAATAAATTTGGTGACTCATTTGGACATGTAGCTGTACATTTACCTACGGAAACTTTTCAAAATTTATGAAATCTCAATAGTCTTCATCATTCTTGTGGATGTCTAGTTCTGCTCATTTGGACAAGTAGATGTACAGAAAGGATGCAATTTCTTGGAAGCATCGGTAGCGAGCTAGATTGTGCTTCAGTAGTTATAAAGCAATTCATCAGATATGTAGTGATTTAAGCTTTAGTATAACATTATCTATTTCCTTTGTTTCTTTTTCTCTTTAAGCTGCACTTACCATCCATTTTTTGCTGTTGGGAGGAATTTTCTTGTTGATTTCCTGGAATGATACTGATATGCATTGCATGAAACTTGCACTTAATTACAAATTATCTTCAATTCATATATGGCTCTACTGCATGCAGTTGTCTTTTTGTTATGTTCATGTAAGATGTACTTATTACTTTGGCAAATTCTATAGGCACTACAAAACTTATTTAGGCTAGTCCAAATTTTTTTTAGTTATTTACAAGTATTCCATTGGAAAAATTGCTACAGGCTGTCCAATTTTTTTTTTTCAAAAATTGCCCCAGACTGTCCAATTTTTTTTTCCATGACTGTCACAATATTGACAGTCCCTCCAATTGGAAGAACTGTCAACATTTTAAACGGTCCTAATTATTAGGAATGTTACATTGTTGACAGTCCTAATAACTCGGAGGATAGAAGAAGAAGAAGAAGAAGCGGCATCAACAGTAGCAGCAGCGGGCGTCGGCGGGGTGCGGGCGGCAACAGCAACAGGAGCGGGGGGCGGCGGTGAGCGGGGGCGGCGCGGGATGGAGGCACGAGCAATGGGGCAGCGCGAGTAGGCTCACACGGGCGCAAGGGCTACGCACGGCGGAGGCGCACGCACGCGGGGGGCTGTGCGCAGCTTAGGCAAGGGCTCGTGGGGGGCCGGGCGCGACGGAGGCAGCGCAGGCCCCCTCCTCCTCCTCCGTCTCCCGCCGCCTCCTTTTCCTCCTCCAGACTCCTCCTCCTCCTCCTCCTCCAACCTCAGCCTCAGCCCTAGCCTCCTCCTTCTCCTCCTCCTCCTTCAGCCTCCGCCTCATCCTCCGGCGGTTGGGGTTAGGGTTGGGTTGTCCTGAGTAAAATTTGGACTGTTCTGAGTAAAAATTTCTAAAACCTGGATTGTTCTGAAATAATGGGTTATCCTAAGTATAAT
Source organism: Iris macrosiphon (assembly GCA_036927795.1). Taxonomy (NCBI): domain Eukaryota; kingdom Viridiplantae; phylum Streptophyta; class Magnoliopsida; order Asparagales; family Iridaceae; genus Iris; species Iris macrosiphon. The sequence continues at coordinate 113,752,773 of JAYESA010000001.1, read as the reverse complement.
ATGGAGCGCCTTTAGAATTTGCCTTTATCTTTCCAAATATAATGCATTAAGCATAAGCAAATATGTAAAGAAATAGCTATCATCCTTATATTATACACCTGACATATATATATTTAATATTTCTTATATATGCATGAAAAGTTCTGTATTGTTCTTCCATGTTTCCCTATAGTTTTTGGCATGATAAAAACTTCTCTACACAAACAATAATGCCAAGAATATCCTCTACAAAATTATGTTTACATTATTTTTACAGAACAAACTTCATCTATTTTCCCCAATTTTGACATATCCAAATTAATTAAGTAGGGCCATGTACCTAATAAACTGCTACCACATCTTTTAATTAGGCCACCTTCATTACCAATAACGTCACAACTAACAATAACCAATAAAGTTGAACACAACACATATTTCTATATAGGTATTTTTAGTTGCCTTTAACTTGCATGTAGGATTGTGCTCTAAAGACTTTTATTATGCTTAATTGACAGGTCGAAGAGGTTGGGTGTGATAGTGATACTATACTTAATATTCCTACAGCTATCAAAGATTTAAGCAGCAATAGTTGCCTCATCTTCTTGGTCAGCATATTTATGTTATATGATATGGAGCCTGCCTCTCTATGTTTCTGTTCAATTTTTCTGGGATTTGTTGTTATTTGATAAATGGTACCATTTGTCTAAAGATGATGTTGTTCTTGATAATATATCGTGAAGAGAGTTCTACAGAGCCAAGATTTTATGGTGAAGATGTGCCATCTTCTGAAGCTGAACCTTCATGCGGGAAATTTCTTTCATTATTTGTTGTTTTTCATAATATGCAACTTTGAGCTTTAATCTAGTTCACTAACCTTTCTTCTTCTTTTTTACATTTTTCTTCACTAGATTTAGCCAACTTATGCTTGTCTCTGCAGGTGCTCCTTGTCAGTGAGCAACATACTCTCGTGCCTGAGAGTTTATAGCTCAGTTTCATGTGGCAAGCAAGAAGTGGTATTGGGATTAAATCGTATCATTAAATTGTATTTATGGTGATTAGCTATATATGGTGATTGGCTGGCTATATATGGTGATTGAGGTATTGGTATTAAATTGTATTAAATTGTATTTATGGTGATTGGTCATGTGACTTAGGTCCCAAGTTGATATGTGGATGTATATATATGTAATATCATGATGAATGAAATATCTAGAATATTATCTCCTATCACTTCTTTACATGGTATCAGAGCCTGACGGTTTCGGCACGTTTTCTTCGAGCGGTGGCGGTGACGGTATGTCGAGCGGCGACGAAGACATGACGAGCGGCGTCGGGACTTCTACGCCGGCGGTATCGCGGATCGATCTCACATCCCCGTATTACCTTGGTTCTAATGATAATCCGGGTAATACAATTATGAAAGTGTTGTTTCGTGGAGTGAATAATGAGGATTGGTCGAGATCTATTCGGCTTTCTATACGGACTCGATGAAAATTTGGATTTGTTGATGGGTCTATCAATAAACCTTCGAAGAAGGATCAATTGGATGATTGATATTGCATCCAATCGATACTTGTGCAGTAGATTTTGCATATTATCGATATTTCGGTGAAGAAGACAACATCATACTTTGAGGAGGCGAAACCACTGTGAGATTCGCTCAATGTCCGATTTAGCGGACATGTGGCTGGTGGTGGACGTGGACGGGATGCAGAAGTGCGTGCGGTAGTGGCAGGACGTGACTTCGTTGCTGCACAGCTGCGGATGCCAAATGATGGTGCAGGAGGTGGCGGTGTGTCGGGATTGACTCCGGACCAATGGCAACGACTTATTTCTATGTTTGGTAATTCTTCGACCAAATCTCTGGAGGATCGTATGGTGGGTAAGTTCATTGCACCTTAGATTATTGATATAGGCGCTTTGAATCATTTTATCGGGAAATTTGAATTTCTTGTCGGGGGTGACGGCAATGGAGGAGTGTCCGGTTGGATTCTCTGACGGACGGACTGCGGTTGCCTCGTGCTGCGGACGTATTGCTCTTGCACCAGGCGTGGTTCTCACGAATCTTGTATTCGTACCTCAATTATATTGTAATTTAATTTCTTTGGCCCATCTTATTGATGATAGAAAATTGTGTTGTACAATTCACTAAAAATTTGTGTGTAATACAGGACCCCAGTTTGAGGATCCTGATTGGCGTCGGTGAACGGCAGGACAGACTCTACTACTTTCGTATTGTACCGAAGACTCAGGCCTTGGCAGTGACTGGGACGACTTCTTTGGATATTTGGCATTAACGATTTGGGCATCCTTCTGATAAAGCAGTAAAGTCACTTCCTGTTGTCAATAGCTCTAGTAGTTCAGTGAATAAGGCATGTGAAGTTTGCCATCAGGCAAAGTAAACTCGAGGTATCTTTCCTGTCAGTAACTCTCGGGCTGTTACAATTTTTGATTTGATACATTGTGATCTTTGGGGGTCGTATCCTACGCTTTCTTCGTGTGGAGCTCGATATTTTTTAACGATTGTGGATGATTTTTCTCGTGCTGTTTGGGTGTTTTTGTTGATTGATAAGACTGATACAAGATATTCTCGTCATTTTTTTCTATCGACGGCTTGTTGGACGGCTAATTTATCTTTCGTTTACTCGGCCGGATTTGGCTTATGTTCACATCTTGTCGCAGTTTATGCATGAGCCCGGCGTGATCAATGGGATGCGGATTTGAGGGTTGTTAGATATCTGAAGGGTTTTTTCTGTCAAGGCATTCTTCTTTGCTCTGATTGTGATTTGCGGCTCGGGGGGTAGTATGATTCTGATTGGGCGAGTTGTCCCATCACACGACGCTCTTTGTCTGGTTGGTTGGTTTTTCTTGGTGATTCGCTCATCTCTTGGAAGACGAAGAAACAGGTGATGATGTCCCGTTCTTCGGTCGAAGAGGAGTACCGTGCGATGGCGGCGGTCACGTGTGAGCTTAAGTGGCTCAGGGGATTGCTTGGCAGTTTGGGGGTACAACATTCGTGTGCTATGGATTTGTTTTGTGATAGTCAATCTGTTTTACATCTTGCGCAGAACCCAGTTTTTCATGAGCGTACAAAACATATTGAGGTGGATTGTCATTTTTTAAGGGATGATGTTCTTGCTGGAGTTATTCGCTCATCTCACGTGCCAACGGATGGGCAGCTGGCGGATGTTTTCACCAAAGCTTTGGAAAACGACAATTTGAGTTTCTTTTGCGCAAGTTGGACATTTGTGACTTGCATGCTCTAACTTGAGGGGAGTATTAGGATTAAATTATATCATTAAATTATATTTATGGTAATTAGCTATATATGGTAATTGGCTGGCTATATATTGTAACGACCCGTTCAAGCGGACAGCCTATTCAAACGGCACAAGTGCAACGAACCGACCCGCTTTGCTCAGCGAGAAGACTCGTTTGAGGTAAAAAGGATTTCCAGACCTGGCCCGTAGGAGTTCAGACTCAGACTTTCAAAGGCTTGCTCGGAGTATCGTTCGACTGAGGCGAGTCATCGCTAAGGTGGGTGGCTACGATGAACTTGTCTTTGATTAGCCAGTATACTTAAAATATGGACGATACATGTTAGTCGCTAGGAGAATCACCCCCTGCATGCTAATAAAGAATCCAATGCACCTAGCTAAAGGAATAATCCCAATTTGTATTGCTTGTGTTAGAACATGAAAATAAAACTTTGCATATAAATGGACTCTCGCATGCTACCTTTGCCTTGTGCAACTAGACCTCGCTATGTCCCGAGTAGATCGTTATATACTCTCTGTAGTGCATTGTTCACTTGTTTACACTATACGTCCCTAGATTATGTCGCTCGGTATGTCCTTTTACGATTTCACTCCTTGCTTTACCCTTAGACTCGTGCTAAACGTAAATGTTGTACTATATGTTTCCTTATGTTTATGTTCACAAAATGAAATGCTTGCCTGTTTAGATGCTAACTTGTACTCGTTGTCTTGATTTAAGGCTTGACACACGATTCATGCCACGACCTCGGTAACGTTACCTTATCTTGCATTCATCTAAGTTCCCCGGAAGACTATCGAATAGTTGTTCCGTACAATTATGAACCTGAAAGTATTCGGGATCGTTAGGTCGCCAAGGTAGTTCCTGAACCAGGAGATTTGCACCAAGTCAATAATCCAAGAATCACAGCTCAAGGAGCAACACCCGTCCCGTACTAAATTAAATTGCTCGGGGAGTCGATATATATATATATATTTGTGAACAATCATGCCTCGAACTTGTACCTGATATATCCTGCCTTGAACTTGATCCTGTGCCTGACCAGGCCCAGAAAATTAGAGACTTGCATGGTCACGGACAACTTGGTGCACAAGGAAGATCTTCGGATCTAGTTTCGCGAACAGTCTCCGGGGCACCGGGGCCGATTAGACCGGTCGAAACTCCTGACTGTAGTTGTTTGCGTCAGGCGGTATGTGTGTAATGCCCCATGTTCCTGCTTGCACACCATTCCGCCCTAAGACTACACCGTCCTCTATGGCGTCGTGTTAGTGACCTCCTGTTCATATAGATAAGTCATTCTCGCTTAATTAAAATCTGCGTGCGAGTCATTGCATCGAATCCAGTAAGCTGAAACACCTGAAAGATATGGGTATAAGTCATCTATACAAATTGAGCAACCTGAGCAATCCATCAAACACTTAAACATCCATTGCAACACTTCTAGATAATCTGTATAACTCGTGCACCCGAAACAGAACATCGCTCAAGACACTTGTGTTTGCATATGCTATTGCCCTTGGATTTCATCATATATTCTCGTGCTTGATTTAACTTGGTTTTCCTTAGACAGAGAATGACGAATGGTAAGTTGGTAAGTCTTGCCGTGTTCCTTTATATATCGTACGGCGCACTGTCACATGAGATAGGCTTTTCATTGCCATAAAACTTATCCTAAGGCAAGAATAGAAAGGTAACTTAATAGATAGTGTACGGAACCTATATAATGTGTTTGAATTTGTCGAGCGGGCGAGAAACCTCCCTAGCAGCGCATTCATGTACTAATAACCCACCAGTTTGCTTGCAGGGTGCGGGGAAGCCTCGTTCGGTGCGGATGCCCCCTTCGTCCGTGCTAAGGAGCGGAGTTCACTCTAGCGTATTACGTCCGGAACTGAAGCACATATACAAGACATAATGTTGGAACATCGCATATGTATCCTTCCACAAATGTAGCCACTTGGCATGCTTTTACTGTTTTGAGAGAGAGACTTTAGCGACTTGTAATCTCGGCCTAGCACCGCTTGTAAAACTTGTTCAATATCAATAAAAAGCTTATTTTACTTCTATACTTGTGTTATTCAATGCTTTCGCTATTGACGACTCTGTGAACTTGTTACCAATCGCCTGTGCGTTTCTTATTCCGCTGTACTCGGACTATCTGTGCGACTCTGTGGCTTAGTCATCTTACCGCCTGTTCAGATCATAGCCTTGTACGGGCGCAGCTTACGCTCGTGCGACATCACGCCCAGATAAAGGAACGATCGTCCCGCGGGAGCGCTGGCGCGGTGATTCGCGCCTAGCAGGGACGGCCGATTACCAACGGGAGATTGGGGCGTTACATATTGGTATCGGAGCATGGCTTTACGCCTTTGGATTTTATTTCGAATTTCTCATTTTCGAAAGCTCGTTCGTGGGTCATGTGCATACACTCTCTCTCGTTGACCCGATGAGATATTCCAAACAATGAGTATAAATAATTTCAAAAGTGCATGTGAATGATATGATTGCTTGTACGAATTGTGAAACGAAGGCCTTTGTGCCGACCTATGCTAGACTTTATGGGGATAGACCCGTGCTAGAATTTGCAAGTTATATGCGAACCCGAATACCTATACATGATTACCCAGCTGGTTAATATAAGAAGTCGAATATCGTTTGAACGTTTAGCTATGCACACAACCTTTCGGCTAAGTTGTATTGATTATCGCGCGCCAAGACCCTTTTGGTGCAAGCTAGTTGCAACGAGATTAGGATATCGTTCAAATAAAAGACAAGTCAGACTTACAATGGCAACCGATAGAAATATTACCAGATTATCGCTAAGGCGAATATAGAGAATCATGCTTGAATTTTAGGAAATAGCTCGGACGGTATTTCGTGTCGGTAGATACAAATCAAATATGTTACTTAGATGACTATCAACAGGAATATATATAAGAGACTAAGATTTATCAGGCGATGCTTAGGTATCGTACAGGAATTCTAAGGAATGACTCGATGAATATGCTAGCGATTGATGTGAACACCGATAGAGGATTTAATTGGGTGACTCGATTCATGAGTGGTGTATGGATCATTTAGAAATATCAAAACGGATTCATAGGGTCTCATGCGATTTTGGATTGAATCAAACAGATTAGAACTTGAATAAGATACCGCTCGATAGAAGTTAGCCCGAGAGAGAATATTGTGGTTCGATGAAAGAGGTAAACGATAACGGATTTGACTTGGAGTTTGGAAGAACGATCTTGAAATCTAGTCCAAAAAAGATAACTCTCGACAATTAGTCGCTACGAGAACGGTTATCCTACGGCAGTGCCAGCGTGGTGATTTCACGTACGGCGGGGATAATTGAACTCACGGAAACATGTTCGATGATTGTTCCAAACGAACTCGATGAATGGAACGTATCAAAAGTGGATAGACTTGGGCTTGAATATTTGAACTTAGTTGTTTGAGGAATGCCAGAAGTAGATAATGGATTTATCAAAGGGTAACATTGAAGTTGGACGATTTTGCTAGACGAACTATAATCACTGCATGGACGGACATGACTTAATGGGTTTTACATATAACTTGGATGAAGCAAAAGTGAAATGATAAGGTGTCTCGATCATTTGATGATAACCATAATGTTCGACGTTCTTGTCTTGTGCGAGTGTAACTCTATGCTCGTACATGCATCACGTCCGGATTAGGACGATTATCCAGCGGGAGCTTTGGCGTGGTGATCTCACGTCCAACGAGGATGAACGAACTTACGGGAGACCGAAGCGTGGCAATTGATGGATCGTTTTAACTTTTGGTTCAAAATGATAAGACAGATTTGGAAATGCAAGTGAATCGAAGTTGTTTCAAGAATAAGTTAGCCTACAACCTAAAGTAAATCACGCTTGATGGTTTCGCGAACGGATACATGAATCATGTTCGACGACTTTGAGTTATAATCAAAGGTTTAGAAAAGAATAATGGCTTGGTGGTCTAGACTTAGAATGGATATATGGATTCTATCGAAACATGTTTGGAGGAGTTAGACTATGCGAATTGCTAGGCTTGTCCTGCATCTTGGATATATCGTGGATTTGACTGAACGGACTCGCCATGTACGAACGAACGTGTTAATGAGAGTAGGATGATCCGTGCTCGATGTTTAGAAATTCGAGTGAAACGAGCTTGGGTAGAATATCCCGTACAAACGAACAATGGTTTGACCTTAGAAATTGGGACGAGCATCGTACGGCGAATTTGAACGATGAATCGTGTCCTTGAATTGGTACTTATGACCTTGTGAGTTGACCTAATAATTTGGCAGACGACCCTGTGTCGAGTGAAAGAACTTGTCTAACCGACTTTAGAACATTGCTCGAACAAAGCCAAAGAACTGGGATAGCAAGAATTAGAGTTAGACTTGGGATGGTAAGCGTATGCTATGTTTGACCCGAACGGATGGATGCTAGTCGGTTAATCGGATAGATCGTGCTTAACAGTAGCGCAAAACTTGATTTGAGTTGGAATGGAAATTATTTAGGATTTTATTGACCCCGTCGAAAGTATCCTCGTGATTTGTAAGACGGAAACCCTTGAGATTTTTGCAAGTAGCTTGTCCGATTTCACAATCGCTAAGTTTGGTTGAATGCATATGTTTGAGGGACGTCTTGAACATGTGCACGATCCAAGACTCAATGATATATGGAACTCGAGTGCAAAGACTTCGTTATCGCTAAGTTGGTTGACATGCATATGTTTGAAGGACACTTTGAATATGTGCACGATCCAGACTCGCGATATGCTGATATCGAATGCTAGTGCAAGTGAATATGTTCGACCCGCATGGACAAGTATAACGACTTGTATAAGTTTACCTCAGCCTTAGATCGTCATTCAATATGGATTGTAACGTACCCCGAGTTAAGCGATATATGTTCCGCGCTAAGGCGCAATGTAGACCGAGTCAGAACATGGATTGAGTGATAGAGTCATTCAATGAGACCGACCCAGCATACACGCAACACGGTATAAGGAACGAGTAAAAAATTATGATCGAACGGATCTAGTGGTATAAATTGCTACGTTTGAGATATATTCGATAGTGCGATAGAACGACTTGCGCTCAGGAATTCTCGAGGATGAGACTTTTTCTGAGTGGTGTATAATGTAACGACCCATTCCGTTCAAGCGAACAGCCGATTCAAACGGCGCAAGTGCAATGACCCGACCTGCTTTGCTCAGCGAGAACACTCGTTTGAGGCAAAAAAAAATTTCAGACTTGGCCCTTCAGGAGTCCAGACTCAGAGTTTCAAAGGCTTGCTCGGAGTAGTGAACATACCTAAGGTGGGTGGCTACGATGAACTTGTCTTTGCTTAGCCAGCATACTTAAAATATGGACGATACATGCTAGTCGCTATGTGAATCACCTCATGCATGCTAATAAAGAATCCAACGCACCTAGTTAAGGGAATAATTCTAACTTGTATTGCTTGTGTTAGAAGATGGAAATAAAACTTTGCTTATAAATGGACCCTCACATGCTACCTTTGCCTTATGCAACTAGACCCCGCTATGTCCCAAGTAGATCGTTATATACTCTCTGTAGTGCACAGTTCACTTGTTTACACTGCACGTCCCTAGATTATGTCGTTCGATATGTCCCTTTACGGTTTCACTCCTCGCTTTACCCTTAGACCCGCACAAAATGTAAAGGCAATACTATATGTTTCCTTATGCTTATGTTCACAAAATAAAATGCTTGCCTATTTGGATGCTAACTTGTACTTGTTGCCTCAATTTAAGGCTTGTCACACGATTTATGCTACGACCCCGGTAACGCTACCTTGTCTTGCATTCATCTAAGTTCCCTGGAAGACTATCGAATAGTCGTTCCGTGCAAGTATGAACCTGAAAGTATTCGGGACCGTTAGGTTGCTGTCACGCCCCAGTCCCAAAATATGTAGGACTAGGAATACGTAAGCATGCCAACCGTATGTATATGGCAACTCCAATATATGGATACCATAATACACACGTACGGTGTATTATGAATATTAACTCACATGTGGTATATCTATATTGTCACAAGTCACTAGGCATAACTAGATCTCATCCACAGAATCAAATAACCAATCAACTATATAACTGAATCAAGTATAAAATGCTTGATAAGAACAAGTAGTTGGGCGGAGACAAATCCACTACCAACTAGAATATAAGAGGAACAAAAATAAGTATATCTAATGAACAATAAGACTCGAAGAGAGACCTCCTCGAAAGAGAATAGAGTAGCAAGTCCTGATCCGTGCTCCTACAAATAGTCATGATCGTCTACACCTGGAAAGGGACCAGGTCCACAGAGGGATGTAACAAGATACATAGAAGCATGCCAATTGAATACAGTAAAACATGCATAATAGAAAGAAAATATGTAAGTACGTTGTACTAGAAAATCTATATGAAATGCATAATGAGGACAACTTTTTGATGTATGGGCATGGGTAGGCTACTCTATCTATCTCACAACTCACACACACGTCCATGAACATCAGAAGCCGTCATACCTCGAGGGTAGCGACCATCGCGACACCAGAAATCGACATACCTCGAGGGTAGCGACCAGCGCGACATAACTACCGTAGTGCATGCTAGTTACTACGGTTTACCAGAGTGGATATAGCCCATACGCCTATTGATTGTCCTCCCCTCCCATGATACTATGTGTCAAGTGTGTGTTAACTTATATAATATATAATTATGACTGAAAGAAAACACATATATAATGAATATATGAAAATATGATAAGCATGCAAAGTACTGTAAGAAATTTGGTAAGATAACTTGTCTGGTCTGAAAAGGGAAGAAGTCGCAACTCAAGGCGTCATCTGATCTACCCGTCACATAAATTAAACAAGTTAGGTTACAAAAGTGGGTGAATAGGTTCCTCCATTTTAATCTATTTTAATTATGAATAAAATAATTTAAAATAGTATTTTAATCTTATTATAATCTAATTTGATTGTTAAATCCTAATTTTGGTCCAAAGAAAGTCAACTTTACGAATTTATGATCCGTGGCATGCAAATCGAGACAATCCGTTGACCAAAAAGTCAACCAACTCAAATCCTTGATTTGTGTGTAGAATTCTATAGATTTCAGTGCTACATGAACACCGAAATCGACGGTTTCATAAAATCACAAGTCGATAAAGAGTTATGTCCACAAGGGCGCACAGATGATATTTTTTGGTAGTTTCCTATTTACCTCTACGTTGCACGAATTTTACAGTAAATTAAACTTACATGTTAAATTATGGAAATATTATTTTATGTAATTTCATCATGTCAACTTTCCGAAACTTCAAATGGTTCGTAATTCCGAATTCGGGATCTACCGAAATCTCGAAAGTACGATAACGCGTCTGATTTCGGACAACTGGCACTTTTAGAATTTTATGAAAAAATAGGTTCATAAATTATTAAAATAATTTATATATTCAGAAAACTAACCTTGATATAATTCTAACAAAAAAAACTGGAGCGCGTTTGGAGTTCGGAGCTAGGAGATATCGTCTTTTTAAGTCGTCATAACTACTAGAAAATGAGGCTGAATTTATGACGAATTTTGATTGTTTTTTGACGAAAAAGAGAGGAGTTTGGGGAAAAAAATTATGAAAGATAGTTTATTCCATAAGTCTAATAGGTATTTATAATTGTGGAGACTACTTAATTGAATACGACTAGGATTTGCTAATTTGGATATAATTAGGATGAGTTTAAATAAGGATAGGTTATGCATGAAGTTGTTTTCCTAGTAGGCTCAGAATTTAAATTAATTTAAAATAGAGTTTGAGTTTATCTCAATAATTTATAATCTTAAATAGAATTAAAGATAATACAAATAATTTATATATAATATTATTAATATCTATTAACACTAAATTAACATCTATCTAATATTAATACTATATATAACCAAATAAATCCTAAATTATTTTAAAAATCCAAATAAATTTCTTAAAATTCTAAATAAATTACAGAAAAATATAATTAAATATTCTAACCTAAAATAAATATTTGGTAGGAACAACATACAAGTTTGGTCTCATAGTAAATCATGGAAGTTCTAGAAATTTACGTTTTCTATGTTTTAATTACCCAAAATAATTCTAAAAAAATCTCCAAAAATCTAAAATAGCCTAAAAATGATTCTAAATAAATATTTATATATGTAAATATATCAAGAAATTTATTTTCTAATTAACTAAGAGAATACTCTAAAGAAATTCAATATTTAAAATAATCTATAATAAATATAATAATATAAAATACACACAAAATATATATTTTGGGTGAGGGGGTTTACAGTCGCCAAGGCAGTTCCCGAACCAAGAGATTTGCACCAAGTCAATAATCCAAGAATCACAGCTCGTAGTGCAACACCCGTCCCGTACTAAATTAAATGGCTCGGAGAGTCGATATATATATGTTTGTAAACAATCATGCCTCTAATTTGTACCTGATATATCCTGCCTTGAACTTGATCCTGTGCCTGACCAGGCCCAGAAGATTAGAGACTTGCATGGTCACAGACAACTTGGTGCACAAGGAAGATCTTCGGATCTAGTTCCACGAACGGTCTCCAGGGCACCGGGGCCGATTCGATCGGTCGAAACTCCTAACTGTAGTCGCCTGCGTCGGACGGGATGTGTGCAATGCCCCCTGTTCCTGCTTGCACACTATTCCGCCCTGAGACTACACCGTCCTCTATGGCTTCGTGCCAGTGACCTCCTGTTCATGTAGATAAGTCATCATCGCTTAGCGACAATCCGCGTGTGAGTCGTTGCATCTCATCGAGTAAGCTGACACACCTGAACGATATGAGTATAAGTCATCTATACAAATTGAGCAACCTAAGCAATCCATTAAACACTTAAACATCCATTGCAATACTTCTGGATAATCTGTATAACTCATGCACGCAAAACAAAACCTCGCTCACGACACTTATGTTTATATATGCTATTACCCCTGGATTTCATTATATATGCTCGTACTTGATTTAACTTAGTTTTTCTTAGACAGGAAAGGACGAATGTTAAGTTGATAATTCTCGCTGTGTTCCTTTATATATCGCACGGCGCACTGCCACACGAGATAGGCTTTTCATTGCCATGAAACTGATCCTAAGGCAAGAATAGAAAGATAACATAATAGATGGTGCATGGAACCTATATAACCCGTTTGGATTTGTCGAGCGGGCGAGAAGCCCCCCCCCCACCAGTGCATTAATGTACTGATAACCCACTAGTTTGCTTGCAGGGTGCGAGAAAATCTCGTTCGGTGCGGATGCCCCCTTCGTGTGTGCTAAGACGTAAAGTTTACTCTGGAGCCTTGGAGCGTTGCGTCCGGAACTGAAGCACATATACAAGACATAATGTTGGAACATCGCCTATGTATCCTTCCACAAATGTAGCCACGTGACATGCTTTTACTGTTTTGAGAGAGAGGCTTTAGCGACTTGTAATCTCGGCCTAGCGCCGCTTGTAACACTTGTTCAATATCAATAAAGAGCTTGTTTTACTTCTATACTTGTGTTATTCAATGCTTCCGCCATTAACGACTCTGTGAACTTGTTACCAATCGCCTATACGTTTCTTATTTTGCTGCACTCGAACTATCTGTGCGACTCTGTGGCTTAGTCATCTTACCGCATGTTCAGATCATGGCCTTTCACTTGGGCAACTTACGCTCGTGCGGCATCACACCCAGATAAGGGAACGATCGTCCCGCGGGAGCGCTGGCACGGTGATTCGCGCCTAGCGGGGATGGCCAATTTCCTGCGAGAGATCTGGGCGTGACATATATGGTGATTGGGGTATTGGAATTAAATTGTATTAAATTATATTTATGGTGATTGGCCATGTGACTTAGGCCCCAAGTTGATGTATATATATGTAATATCATGATACCTAGAATATTATCTCCTATCACTTCTTCACATGAGGAAAACTTGGGCAATGATGAAGGTAAAGAACATGTTCACTGAGGCTGATTCTCTGGCCAGCCGATCATATCTCGAGAGGATCACAACGGGTGGCAAAATTGATGCAGATATGTATTTGGATTTATTTTGGAAATAAAATAATAATTAAGATGGCGGTATTATGTACTTTTGGAACATAATTAAATGATATTTGTAAGTCAAAATAAATATTTTAAGTGTTTATTTAATTGATATGTTGAATATATTTATGTTGTATATGGTTCAAATTCTTTTGAAATCTAGAGTATTGCTTTTTTATAACGCTTTGAAAGGTGATATATGTATGTGCACTATACTTGTAACAGTTTAAAAATAAGTGTCATATATGTATGAAACTTATTTATAACACTTTGAAAATAAGTGTTATATATGTTTACATTATTTACAATATTTTTAGGAAAAAGTGTTATACATATATATATATATATATATATATATATATATATATATATATATATAATGCTTATGAAAAAAATGTTATAAATTGTCATTTATGACGTTTTTAGCCCTCAAAAAAATGTATTTTTGTTGTAGTGCAGAAAGTTCTTATATCAAATAAAATTTTTGACCATATTTGGGTTCCAAATTTTGCTCTTACCAATTCAGACTAGACTCCAACATGGAGGATATGGATAAAGCACCATTTCTAATGGACAAAGAGACTCCTAGGCCTCTCTTTCTCTTCCATCCATATATATATTCCAGTGATAAAAACTTTTTAAAGCACATTGTTGGGGGGGGGGGGGGGGGGGGGGGGGGGAGGGGAGAGGTGGTGTGTTGAAGCGGGAAGAGGGTATACTTTGGTGACTCGTGCTACCTCGTACCTCTCTTTTGGGTCCATTGTCTCCATTTCTATCTTTTATAAAAATGGGCAGAAAAATACACTCTCACTCCTATTCGAATTCAGACTGATAGAACGGATGCCATCTACCTCATCCACTTGAACTAGACAATTGAGTTTGAGGTTGAGAATACGGGACTGCCTATAGATCACAAAAGTTTTTATTTTAGCGTCTCAAGTGGACGTTTTCAAAATGCTAGTGAAACAAAAAGTTACTAAAGTTGAAATTAAGTTCAGCTGGCTAGACTGTGTATTCCTTAAACTACAAGCCAAACTAGGCACACGAGCTCAAATGACTTAGTTTATATGTATTTGGGTAAAGTATTTCTCAAATGATAACATCAAAGGACAAATGGTATATAAACATCAAGTCACAATGTATATTTAACATATTGGTATAGCAAGGAAAATTATATTGTATTACATTACAAAAAACAATCCATCTATCGTTTTCTTTTTCTTCTAATGATGGCTTAAAAGACCTTAGATTATATTCTATAATAAAAAAACTCAAGAAGTTAGGAAAGATATATCTCCTATTCAAGGAAAAGATACATAATAATCAAGGAAAGATAATGAAATAATTTCAGGTCTCTATCCTCAATATAAAGATTGGATGCAACTCCTATTTTACAACTGCTTTTTTTTATTTTTTATCTATGCACGTATATGACTAAATGATAAAATAAATAAATAAAGAACTCTACGTTTCAACTTACAATAATACTAAGTTTACTACCAAATGCTTACAAACTTCTTACAACCCTCTCACACCCCTCTTATGTAGGCCACCTTTGGCCCCATTTCTTCCATAATGAACGATCGTCACATGGTGTTTCGGTCACGTGATGATACCCGGACAGCCATCGGGTCCCATCTCTCTCCACTCCTCCAATGAACGGCTGCCACATGACCGTTACGTGGCCGTCACGTGACAGTTGTAGGAGGATTGTAGGCATTTGGTTGTAGTCATAACATAGTCCAAAAACTTATTGCAAACCACTATACTCTCATAAGTTCCTAAGTGTTTACATGATCGACTAATAGAATAGAGTTGCAGATGGAGTTTCGAACTAAGAGATGCATCTTATTGTTTTTTTGCTTACAGCATCCTTTAACAATTTTCAATAGTACATGTATCCTACTTTGTAGTATGGATCCAGGTGCGGAGCTAGGGCTGTAGTCCGTACCAATTAAAAAAATAATAATACTTAACTTTTTTTTTTTTTTTTATGTTTTCTTACTTGTGTAGTTGTGTTTTATTTTTATTTTTGGAGTTTGAAGTATGTAACAATTAAATGATAAATAAGTTCTAAAAAAAAATTATTTTAAGTGGGACGATGCAGTGTCCTCGTGTCATTCAGACAATACCTAAAATTCAGTTCTTTCTAATTTTACAGTCTAGTTCTGCCAGTGTATGGTTCACTTTTTCCTTTACTTAGGATTGCCGAAGATTTTTCTCTCAATCCAAACAAGTTGTAACTTGTTAAGCAAGTTTGAGGGACGTGGTATCCCATGCAAGTTCGATCATGGCTACTCCTACGTTAAGCAACATCTTTCCTCTCCAAATTCCAACACCATTTTTTCATCGCAGAGTCCATATTTATAATACTCAGTTTAGTGACCTAAATATTAGGAATGGAGGTATATGTGGAACCACAGAATGAATAATATTAATTTGTGCTGCTGCTGCTGCTTCTTCTTCTTTGAGCTGAAGGATGCATATATATATATTTTCATGGCTATCGGATCGATGCAGGGAACAAGCCACTGATGCGTCAAGCAACATCCCCTTCTCCTCCTCAAATCCCCAGAGCCATTCTTTCTGCTTCTCGATTACATATATGCTAATGTAACGTTTTAGTTTAATTCGATCGAATAGTTGGAGATTTGGCCAAGTTCAATGGACTGCAGAGTAGGAATGAAGGAATGTGCACGGAATGAGAATTATAACATTGCTTTCATTAGATCACTGAATCCCATGTTCCACACCGTGACATCATTGATTTCAAAGTAATATATAATTAACCATTTGTTCTCTAGTTATATTTGTAGAGTTGAGTATGTTCGATTTTACCAAATAAATTTATATCCATCGTCTTTGGAATAATTGAATATAGCTCATATATAGGTGTCCCACTAACAAATTTATTTTAGATGTCCGACGATACGACAGTTGAAATGTGGTAGAATATTTTATTTGGCTTTATTGATGTGAGGAGCTACATATTTATAGGAGTGGCCAACTCCTCTCTCTTCAATTCTATCCAATGTGGGACTAAAATCCCTTTATACTCTCAACACTCTCCCTCAAGATGGACGATAGATGTCAATCATCCCGATCTTGTTACATAGTTTAGAAAGACTCGATGAATTAAGACCCTTAGTCAGACAATTTACAACTTGTTCTTCTGAGCGAACATGATCGAATTTTAATATCCTTTTTTTCTATCTTCTCTTTAATGAAGAACCGATCGATCTCGATATGCTTAGTTATGTCATGCTGAACTTGATCGTTAGCTATACTTATTGTAGCTTGACTATCACTCAGAAGATGCAACGGCGTTTCCTAGTCCAGTTTCAACTCTGTCAGCAGTGCTCTTACCCACAACAACTCTGACACTCCCAGAGCCATAGCTCTATATTCTGCTTCAGCAATCGACTGTCCTGCCACCGACTGTTTCTTGCTTCTCCATGAGACTAGGTTACCTCCCACAAAGACACAGTACCCTGATGTAGACCTTCTGTCGTCTATGCAGTTTGCCCAATCTGCATCGCTGTACCCCTCAACACCTAGGTGTCCATTTTTCTTGAACCATAGTCCTCTTCCAAGAGTCCCCTTCAGATATCTCAAGATATAAAAAACTGCGTCCACGTGGCCCTTCCTTCGATCATGCATGTAGCAACTCATTACACTCACAGCAAATGAGATATCAGAGCGAGTGTGGCCTAGATAAATCAATCTGCCTATAAGTCTCTGATATCTCTCATGATCAACCGGCTCTCCTGTCTCTGCCCCCAACTTATCTCTCTGATCAATTGGAGTGACTGCTGATCGACATCCCAACATCCTAGTCTCTGTGAGCAGATCTAGTATATACTTCCTTTGAGCGAGGACGATCCCATCTCTTTCTCGAGCCACCTCGATCCTGAAAAAATACCTCATCATTCCCAAATCCTTCACTTCAAACTCCTTGGCAAGTTTTAATTTCAGCTAGGTGATCTCCTCCTCATTATCATCTATGATCACTAAATCATCCACATACACTGCAAGTATGGTAATGTGGCCTTTTCCATGTTGGAAGAAGACCGTGTGATCTACATTGGTCTGGCGGTAACCCATGCCTATGACAGCCTTTCTAAATCTAACCAGGCCCGAGGAGATTGCTTGAGTCCATACAGTAATTTTTTCAGCTTGCACACATTTTTCGTCGACTGTTTCATGCAAAATCCCGGGGGGTCTCCATGTATATTTCTTCTTATTGATCCCCATGAATAAATGCGTTCTTCACATCCAATTGATACAGCTGCCAACCTATGGTTTGCTTCAAGGGAGACCAGGGTTCTCACAGTGCTCATCTTAGCTACTAGAGCAAACGTCTCATCATAGTCGTTGCTATAGGATTGAATGTATCCATTTGTAACCAACATTGCCGTGTACCGCTGTACTTTACCTTATGGCGTCTCCTTTACTGTGAAGATCCATTTGCATCCCACTACTTTCTTCCTTTTAGGCAACGAAACAAGCTCCCATGTCATATTTCTTTTAAGTGCTCTAAGTTCTTCCAACATTGCAGCTCTCCACCTTGGATCTTCTTTTGCCTTCTGCCAATACTTGGACGAAGAGGTGGTATCTAACGATGCAATGAATGCTCGATAAGTAGGGGATATATTAGAGTACGAAAAAAAATTGGCAATGTCATGTTCATAACCATAATAATTAGGAGCTTTTCCCACATTACTGTGAGAAGATCTCCTTAAGGAAATATGAGAAATATGAGGTAGTGGTGGAGAGATCATACCATCCGAATCAGAGAGATCCGCATCCGAATCAGAGGAATCCGGTGTAGGAGAAACATCTTCAAGAGTTGGGGCAGGGTTAGGCGAGGGACTTAGCACAATAGGCGAGGGATACGACACAATATTGGATTGTTGCTTTCTCCTTCTGTAGACTTGGAGCTCTGTAGTATATTTCTACCCCTGCAAAATATCACTGTCTTCCTCCTGATTGTCACCACTTTCTCCCTTCCCATTCTCACCACTTTCCTTACCCTCGCAATCTCCCCATTTTTTCCTTATACCAGCTTCCATCATTAGGCATGAAATTGACCCAACAATCATACTTGGTCCCATCTCCCCCTCACTCCTAACACCTTCTGTGTTAGGTGTGTCACCAAATGCAGACCCTTCATATGAACCATTGTGGTAGTATAGTTTTATATCTCTGAATGTAACGACTATGCTCACAAAGAGCCTCCGCTCTATCCGACTCCAACAAGAGTATCCCTTCTGAGACCCCGTGTAGCCAACAAATATGCACTTCACCGCTCGAGGGTCCAACTTTCCCACCGCAGGCCTGTTATCTTTTACAAAGCATACACACCCAAATACCTTTAGGGGAACAATGTACTTATTTTCTCTTGTAAGCATCTCAAATGGTGTCTTCCATCCCAATACCTGAGAGGGCATCCTATTGATGAGATATGTAGCCGTCAACACAGCATGCCCCCACAAGTGTTTAGGAACATTCATGAAAAATATTATTGTCCATGCTACTTCCAACAGGTGCCAGTTCTTTCGTTCTACCATGTCATTCTGTGCTGGTGTATAGGCACACGAAGTCTAATGTTGTATCATATGGGTTGATAAGTACTCTTCAATACTCTTGTTTGTGTATTCTGTCCCATTGTCAGATCTTAAATTTTTTATTTTAGCATTATACTGGGTTGTAACTTTGCGATAAAAATCTTGAAAGTATGCAAAGACGTGACTCTTACTCTTCATTAGGTATACCCAGGTGACACGACTATAACAGTCAATAAAGGTGACAAACCATTTAAAACTATTAACACCATTTGTAGGACAAGGTCCCCACACATCTGAGTGTATCATATCAAAAGCTGGTAAACTTCTATTTTCAGAACTCACATAAGAGCTTCTAGTATGTTTTCCAAGCTCACAAGCATCACAAACCAACTTTTGTTTATTAGCATAAGAACTCACATAAGAACTTTTGTCCCATGTGCTGATGTTGAATTAATAATTCTGTTTCTACAGTTCTTCGTGGCTCCTCCGGTTGTGCTTCCTCCACCAGTGATGCTAGTGCTACGTCCAGTCCACCCATGTCCAAGTACCATAGCCCCTTATGCCAAGTGCCAGTCCCCAGCTGTCTCCCTATTTTTTTCTCCTGAAAAGTCACCTTAGGAATGTCAAAGAAAATAATACAATTAAGTTGAAGAACAATGGAACTAATGGACAAAAGATTAATAGGAAAAGATGGAGCATGCAAGACATCAGGAAGGGTCATGGAAGTGGTGCATTCAACCGTGACTTTATCCAGAATGGGTCTGGCAATACCATCAGCAGTCTGAATGCTTTCAGGCATTGTCAAGTGAGTGTATTCTTGGAACTCACCATGGGAACCCATGAGTGTCGAGATACCCTAGAGTCAATTATCCAACCTAACTGGTGGATAGATGCAAGGGCATGAGCAGGTATACCTGTGCTTGTTTTGGCATAGTAGGTGATGTTACCCCCGGAGGTGGTTGAAGTCGATCCCCCAAGGGTGGTAGCTTGACTGTCGCCGGATCCAAGTCTCATGCACCTCCACATCTCTAGCATTTTTCTCTTACTAAGGGCTATTCCGGATGACTGATTTTCACTTCCCTCTTTTGCCAGATTTGTCATGTGCCCTCCAGAATGAGTACTTCTGCCACCAATATAGCCTCCTCTGCCACCCCTACGCCCTCTACGGCCACGTCCGCGGCCGCTGGACGGGCCTCTCAGGGCTTTCGTACAGAATCCGATGAAGTACCCAGGGTCTCTACAGTTGTAGCACCCTCCCCCTCCGGAAGAATTTGGGTAAAAAACTGTTATGGCTGATTTTTCCCTCAGAGAGTTAGTGGTGTTAGGCATCAACTTCAATCGTGTCTCTTCTTGTGCCATAGCAGCTATGGCCTCCTCCAGTGATGGCAGCCTGGGTTGTAGAAGTAGGACATTCCTTCTTTGCTCAAATGTTGGGTTGAGCCCCTTTAGGAACTTCATCATCCTCCGTCGTGAAACATACTCCATGAACTTATTATAATATTTTGTAAATGCCGATTCCACTTGCTCATCCTCCACGCCAATAGGATCATAGTGGTCGAGATCTGACCAATACTTCTTCAGCAGAGCCGCGTACTCAGAGACGGTGTGATCTTCTTGGACCACCTAATCAAGTTCATCTTGTAGTTGGAAGAACCTCATAGGGTTGCCCGACCCTGAGTACATGTCTTTTAGCGTCCTCCAAATGTCATCAGCACCCTCCATCGCTTCCATATTGCCTAATACTTGGTCGGTCAATGAACTTGTTAACCATCCAGCTACCACATTTTTGACGATTTCCCACACAGTAAACTTTCGTGAGGAGTGATCTTCAGGTGCCTTGATTTGGCCATTCACATAGCCCACCAAGCCTCTTCCCTTCAAAGTTTGCATCACCTGACGTGACCACTTTAAGTAGTTGGAAGTGCCCTCCAACTTTATCTCCAATTTTTCTAACTTTTTTATCTTGTACGGTGAATGATCCACATCAGCGTATGCAACACGGGAGCTAGTCTTAGTCAACCTCTTTGAGAAGAAATCGTCTACCAAAGCCTTCATCTCTTGGGCCGCTTGCCAAAGATCGTCTCTATTTTCTTCTCCTTGTTCTCTGTCATCAGTGAGGCAACGGAAGATCTAGGTCGTCTCTAACTCTGATCTCTGTTCTTTCTTCGTCTACTGATCTTCCTTCAGTGGAAGCGGTGTCCCTGGGAGCTGCTGCTCATTTCCCGTGCAAGGCTTCGACCTGAGGCCGCCTGACCTTACGAGACGACAATTACAGTCGAGATCAGGGGTCACACAAAAGTTCTCTCACCGATATACCTCGATCAAACTAGCAACTATATAATTAATATCCCGATTACAACTAACTTGTACAAAGCAACAATCAGAAAACCAATTTTCTCGTTCTTTCCTGCAATCGCAGTTACATGCAGACATAATCGAGTAACAAACTTTAGAAAAGAAGAAGAAGATCGCCGAGATCGAGATTGAGGTCGATCGAGGTTGCCGGTGTCACGCCCCAATCTCCCGTAAGCTCGATAGTCCCCGCTGAACGTGAATCACCACGTTGCAGCTCTTCCGCAGGACAATCGTTCTCATCGGGACGTGATGTCGTACGAGCCTGGAGTTGCGCTCGTACAAGGCGATGTTGTCAAACACCAAATGTTATCATTGAAACAACCAAGTTGCAGCTGAAGTCAAGTATTGTGTACCAAGCACACATCAGAGTAATACGTAGCGAAGCTCACGATAGGGTCCAAATGAAATGCCCCGAAGGCAATGCCACAAAGGCGATGCCACAGAGACGATGAAATGCTCTTGCTCTTTTCTCTAGCCCACAAAGGTACTTACAGTTCATACATCATGCCTCGTATATCCAAGCAGCGCCACTACTCCTGTGTACCTGAAATATTGCCCACAAACGTGGGTCAGTACACAACCGTACTGGTGAGCGGGATAACCCACTCGCCTAAGCCGACACTAAGTAAAAATAGTGAATGCAAACAGTTATATGGTGATCTTTCTAGTTTGAATCCTAGATTCATTTCATGGCATAGGGATGACATGTTAAGGAAAGCTGTAAAGCAGTTTAAGCATGCAAGCATTCAACTCAAACCAATCGACAAGCAAATATATATAGCAACCCAAAGTAAACTAGTATGCAACCGTCCTGCTCAAGTCCAAGCAACACGATAACATATCGAACCATTTCCAAGCCTCCATATCCATCCTTAACCAACATTTACAATCCAAATCTCACAGTGCACACTCTTGCCGAGGCAAGGTGGCCGCACCTACACGAAAGCCAAACCAATAAAAGAAAAGCAAGCCATCACTATACTATATGAAGTCACTGGCCAAGCCATAAAGGACGTTTGATCGGACTGATCAAATGCGGTTC
The DNA here is from genome assembly GCA_036927795.1 of Iris macrosiphon. Classification (NCBI taxonomy): domain Eukaryota; kingdom Viridiplantae; phylum Streptophyta; class Magnoliopsida; order Asparagales; family Iridaceae; genus Iris; species Iris macrosiphon. The sequence goes on along the minus strand of JAYESA010000001.1, from coordinate 113,730,445 downwards.
TCCTCGAAACAGCGCTAAGTAGCTAACCCACCTGGATCGATTCCAACTGCTGGCACCGCGCCCAAGACGCGTTACCCAATTGTCTTCTCCATGGCCGAACGGTCCCGGTGCCCCGGAGCCTTCCCGTTCGAGGAGACCAAACCCTGTGCAATACAGGTTATCCGTGACTTGCAGACACCAAGTAGGTATGACGAGAGGATCGAACATTCTCGCCCCACCAAGCGATCCTAGACTCGTTCAACCGAATATCCAACCAAAACATCCAACCAAAGAACCCATAACCATTCTTCCAACATATTGCCCAAGGCACCAAATCCAAGTTATTTCCATAGGCACAATGCCTCTTCTCAACACAGTGTTTCCAATGGTGCAACACCCATGCTCAAAGCTAACCCATGGCACAATGCCGTTTCAGTGGCACAATGCCCCATTCGTGGCACAATGCCCCATCAAGCGGCACAACACCCTCGCCGATGCAGTTGTTCGGTTTCGAACCACAACTGCTCGCTTTGCAAGACAAAGCGACCAAGTGATACTCGTACACGGATGCACGCTCGCTCGCCCAGATTCCCGATATTCCCGATGCATCAATGACTCATTCCAACTGTCCAAGCATAATCCCAATAAATCAACCAACTGCCTCAAATACAATATCCAACTCTCGCTCCAACTATCCAATGCGCAAACCAAATCAAGCCACAAACCTACCAAGCCAACGACGTCCACTTTATGCACGCCTCAGTATAGTGATTCCCAATGTTTTAATCCAAGTGTTCAAGCCTTTACGTGTTTTCCATATTATTAGGCATGAAGGAGTAGAGGAGAAGGGAAAGAGCCCACTCACAATGTTTGATCCCGTTAGGCATCCTGTCCTGCCGATACGGCCAATCCCTTGAACCCGTGGTCCGATGCAAGCGCGATCTACTCAACTGGTATGACCGTGCGAGCAGGCCGTGCTCTCCAAATCATCCGACCGATCGGATTAAGGAAGATGGCATTATCATTCCAATCCAGCTATCTCAGTACTTCTCTGAACGAACACCTGATTTCCATCGAACTCGCTAGCCATCTCCACATAAAACAACTCAATCAATACTTATTCCCAAAATCCAACAAATCAAATATAACCAGCATTTGTTTTATTCAATCTGACTCAGCGTAACGCACCATGCGGTTGCGGGCGTTACATAATATACCACTTAGAATCAGGTTCGTCCACGAACCGTGTTGGTACTCATTCCTATCACATACCACAATCCAATTCCATGGATCTGCTCTATGCAACTCTCATATCCCCATTCAGACTCAGTATCTCGCTCTGCTGAACGCTCGTACAAGTTTTCGAATTCCCACATCCTCCTTGCAGCTCAATACGAATTCCTCGTATCGCTTAGTTTTGGATCGTACACATATTTAAGGCGTCCCTAAAATACATGTATTTCAGCCGAGCTTTGCGATAGCGAATTTGGACAAGTTACAAGGGTATCTTTATGTCCGAGGCATCCATTTGCTTTACTCCCAATTGAACCAAATTTCAATTTCCATTCCAACATATTCGCTCAAGCACTATTCTCAAATATGATAATTTTCCACCGACTCAATCAGTTCGTGTTCCAAATCAATCCATCCAACTATTTCTGAATCTGCACTAGCAACATCTCCAAGTATATCTCATGCACCGAACGATCATCACAACTGATACTACCCCAGCTAGGCGACTTACCCAAATATCAACTTTGCTTTCATCAGCTCAACCAAACACCTTTTCCTGCCAACTCAATACCTCGCTGGGTGAACATCTATATTGAGGTTCGTGTGATCCACGAAGATCTCGTCGCCACGCCAAAGGGATAGTGTCGCCACGATTTCAACGTGGACACACTCGCCATAATTCCTAGGTTGCGCATGGAATAGTTCTTCGCGCTGCTTCCACTGCCTCGAAGCACAGGATATCGCCTTTGCCTTCCGAACAAGCACGCTTCCCATACTAAGTTTCGAGACATCTTGTAAATCTGAAGTACATTTGTCCCTTCCAGTATTCGCAAGAATTTGATCTGAACGAGCCGCTGCTTTAACTTTACGAGCTAGTTTCACAGTCGTCAATTCATATGAATGCTATTCCCTTCCAGGGCACGATGAGTCAGAGGCGATGCCATCGATAAAAATCTGCGACTCTGAATCTCATCAGTTGACAAGGCTACTTCCACCATCGCTTCGATCTTCCGGCTGCATCTTCAGCTGAAGGCTATCCCAAGGGTCTCTCAAATCCAACACTCAGTCAATAAGCCAAATCTTATCGCTCACATCTGCCCTCGACGCATTCCCAAATACGCCACCTCAAGGGTCGTTCTATGGGTTTACCATATTCATCTCCGATTCAGCGGACAAGTCGCTAGGGCCAGCTGTCCCGAAGCTACGCTCGATAATTAAAATCATCACGATGGACAGTTACTATAAACCATGCTATATCTCCTCTGCCAATCCAAATCAAAATCCAACCATTCCATCCGAACGAACTTCCAAATCCGAGCACTTCATGCACTACCTCTGATGACCTGTCAACCAATGCCGCTTAACCACTTAGAGTCTTACTATCTATCCAAGCCACAATTCGAGAACTGTGCTCATTAAAACCATCTTCCATCAATCCGTCGTTCTGCCCTGAATCCATCAAAATTTTCGACCTGCCATGTTCGTCTTCTCGCACTACCACTGCAATAATTTTCGAAACCAAAGACTTGCTCAAACCGTACAGTGATTTGCTCTGACGTTGCTCCCACGTTTAGCTATCTTCAAAAGTCTGTCCACCACAATCTTTTTGCCTACAGTTGTTGCCACAATCCGTCCACGTCTTCCGGAGAATCCCTCTACCATCGGTGCACCATCTTGCCCAAAATTTCACTTTTGCTAAACCTGAGTCGACTTCTCGAGCAGCAATATCCAAAATCTTTCAAGTTTGTGTGAATCCATCTCATTGTCCCTCCAAACAAAATCGTATTTCATTGCTCAACCAACAGCTCAAATGTGTTGCCCAAAATCGTAGTCCGTGCTCGCTATCCTTCAATTAACCAATCGCTTCGCTCAAGCGTCTCCCAACTGTTTGTTCCGATCTCGTCCATCTCCCAAGTCCAACGATACTTCCATTTGCACCAGTCCGTTCTCGATATACTCAACTCAATATTTGCTTGCTCCATTTTTCATTCTTCCCAACTCAATCGACTTGCACCAACCAACATGTATTCTCAATACCTTGCTCAATATGTGGTATCCCATATACCACTCCGAATCAAGTCGCTACTCGCATTACGATTCCATGAACTGATCCAAGATCCGTTCGAGCCATCCCTCATGCGTGATCCTGCCTTTCCCAACTTCAGTCTGACACAAAAACCCAACCAACAAGTGAACCATCTTACTCTTTCCATCAATTTTGCGATGCAACTCGTGCTATATCCCATTCTCAATACTTCCAATTATTCTCAAAGCCGTCTGATACTTTCGCTACATGAGCAACCCGTGCAACGATCGTATTTCCAAGTAGTCCAGCCCAAATACCCAACTGTTCCTCACATTTGTTGTACGAGCAACTCGTACAAACTTATCCTGATATTCCCAAGCCAAACTCAAACATGTTCAACCGATGCGCCGCAGCCAAAATTCCAACTTCTATCCAACACAGTCGCTAGACGAGCAACTCGTGCAACGATCCATTCTCATCGAATGCTGCTACTCAAAATATGCCATATAACCAAATCTCGATAGCCAACCAACTGATCCACTGATGCAATCAGAATCTCCCAGAACGACAAGCCAAGCCAACCCAAAAAAAGCTCTCAACTTGTTGCACAAATGCAACAACGCCAACCAACTTGCTGCACGAATGCAACAACGACTAACGAGGCTAAGCGATCCTACGAAAACCAACCAAGGCAAAACAACCAAGAACAACATGCATCCACAACCAACAATAAATAGACTTATTGCATGAAACATCCAATGCGACACCGAGTAGAGTCAAGAGCTAGACGACACGCGGAAGCTATTTAGAGTTTGTGATGAAGCGAAGGACCAAGTCTGAGAAAATGAACCAGGCGCTCTGATACCAATTTGTCACGCCCCAATCTCCCGTAAGCTCGATAGTCCCCGCTGAACGTGAATCACCACGTTGCAGCTCTTTCGTAGGACAATCGTTCTCATCGGGACGTGATGCCGTACGAGCCTGGAGTTGCGCTCGTACAAGGCGATGTTGTCAAACACCAAATGTTATCATTGAAACAACCAAGTTGCAGCGGAAGTCAAGTATTGTGTACCAAGCACACATCAGAGTAATACGCATCGAAGCTCACGATAGGGTCCAAATGAAATGCCCCGAAGGCAATGCCACAAAGGCGATACCACGGAGACGATGAAATGCTCTTGCTCTTTTCTCTAGCCCACAAAGGTACTTACAGTTCATACATCATGCCTCGTATATCCAAGCAGCACCACTACGCCTGTGTACCTGAAATATTGCCCACAAACGTGGGTCAGTACACAACCGTACTGGTGAGCGGGGTAACCCACTCGCCTAAGCCGACACTAAGTAAAAATAGTGAATGCAAACAGTTATATGGTGATCTTTCTAGTTTGAATCCTAGATTCATTTCATGGCATAGGGATGACATGTTAAGGAAAGCTGTAAAGCAGTTTAAGCATGCAAGCATTCAACTCAAACCAATCGACAAGCAAATATATATAGCAACCCGAAGTAAACTAGCATGCAACCGTCCTGCTCAAGTCCAAGCAACACGATAACATATCGAACCATTCCCAAGCCTCCATATCCATCCTCAACCAACATTTACAATCCAAATCTCACAGTGCACACTCTTGCCGAGGCAAGGTGGCCGCGCCTACACGAAAGCCAAACCAACAAAAGAAAAGCAAGCCATCACTATACTATATGAAGTCACTGGCCAAGCCATAAAGGACGTTTGATCGGACTGATCAAATGCGGTTCTCCTCGAAACAGCGCTAAGTAGCTAACCCACCTGGATCGATTCCAACCGCTGGCACCGCGCCCAAGACGCGTTACCCAATTGTCTCCTCCATGGCCGAACGGTCCCGGTGCCCCGGAGCCTTCCCGTTCGAGGAGACCAAACCCTGTGCAATACAGGTTGTCCGTGAGATGCAGACACCAAGTAGGTATGACGAGAGGATCGAACATTCTTGCCCCACCAAGCGATCCTAGACTCGTTCAACCGAATATCCAACCAAAACATCCAACCAAAGAACCCATAACCATTCTTCCAACATATTGCCCAAGGCACCAAATCCAAGTTATTTCCATAGGCACAATGCCTCTTCTCAACACAGGATTTCCAATGGTACAACACCCATGCTCAAAGCTAACCCATGGCACAATGCCGTTTCAGTGGCACAATGCCCCATTCGTGGCACAATGCCCCATCAAGCGGCACAGCACCCTCGCCGATGCAGTTGTTCGGTTTCGAACCACAACTGCTCGCTTTACAAGACAAAACGACCAAGTGATACTCGTACACGGATGCACGCTCGCTCGCCCAGATTCCCGATATTCCCGATGCATCAATGACTCATTCCAACTGTCCAAGCATAATCCCAATAAATCAACCAACTGCCTCAAATGCAATATCCAACTCTAGCTCCAACTATCCAATGCGCAAACCAAATCAAGCCACAAACCTACCAAGCCAACGACGTCCACTCTATGCACGCCTCAGTGTAGTGATTCCCAATGTTTTAATCCAAGTGTTCAAGCCTTTACGTGTTTTCCATATTATTAGGCATGAAGGAGTAGAGGAGAAGGGAAAGAGCCCACTCACAATGTTTGATCCCGTTAGGCATCCTGTCCTGCCGATACGGCCAATCCCTTGAACCCGTGGTCCGATGCAAGCGCGATCTACTCAACTGGTATGACCGTGCGAGCAGGCCGTGCTCTCCAAATCATCCGACCGATCGGACTAAGGAAGATGGCATTATCATTCCAATCTAGCTATCTCAGTACTTCTCTGAACGAACACCTGATTTCCATCGAACCCGCTAGCCATCTGCACATGAAACAACTCAATCAATACTTATTCCCAAAATCCAACAAATCAAATATAACCATCATTTGTTTCATTCAATCCGATTCAGCGTAACGCACCATGCGGTTGCGGGCGTTACAGCCGGGTCGCTGAACAGTCACGATATCATCTACGACGGCAGTGGACAGCCGCGAAACAGCCGCAGCAACAGCAGGAGCCGCCTGGAAGGGGGCGAAGGAGAGGGAGGGGAAAGGGGGCGGAGGTGGAGAGGAGGGAAAGGTGGGCTCGAAGCTTCCTCCGGGCGCCTTCGGTCACCTGTCGAGTGGGGGAAAGAGACGTGGAGAGTCATGGGCAGGCGACCCCTCTTTTTGGCCTGGGCCAAACACTTTTTATTGCAGGTCATCGAAAAAAACATGAGTTGTTGGCTTGGGACACAGAGGGGGGAGGGGGGTGAGAGGGGGGCTATGGGAGAGGGGAGGGGGATTAGGGTTAGGGTTAGGGTTTGGAGAAGGAGAAGGAGAGAGGGGGTCTGGTTCTGATACCAAGTTGAAATATGGTAGAATATTTTGCTTGGCTTTATTGATGTGAGGAGATACATATTTATAGGAGGGGCCAACCCCTCTCTCTTCAATTCTATCTAATTTGGGACTAAAGTCCTTTTCATACTCTCAATACGTACGAAACTTTGTAGATACTGCATCGCATATCATTTGGGCCCATTGTTCCATACCTCCCCCGCAGTTCGATTTTGAGACAATTTGTTTAAACAAGAAGATTATATCTCTTCTCATTGACCACAAGAGTCAGTTGAGTGTTCGGCACTAACAAATAATAACACGTACATGATACAAAGTCATGAACACAACCATTCCTAACAATGGAGGGAAATTTTGGACTCTACCTGGCGATGGAAAGTTCCTCACCCATTTTACAACATTAGATTATCCATTTTTCAAGGGTATTGGGTTAGTTTCGGTATTCATGAATCTTATCAAAATTTGTTCTAATATAAACCGTTTATGTATATTCATACAGATTACTGATAACACAAGCTACTCATCAATATATATTTAAAAAATATGTTGCAAGAGAGTAACTTGGGCAATAAAAATACGTTTTGGAATATATCACTACAAAAATACTGTTAAATAGGGACATATCTCAGCGACGAAAAATAATCCGTCGCTGAGTCAGCGACGAACTTTCGACAAAATTATGACTAATTTATTTATGTAAATAAATTATATTATTTTTGTTAACAAGTTGTCGCTGTTACGTTAGCGATGGAATAGCGACAAAAATATCTGTCGCTGCAAAAACTTAAAATTCCAGAGCATATTTCATTTTCCCTCATTCTCAATCTCTCTCTCTCTCTCTCTCTCTCTCTCTCTCTCGATACTCTCTCTCTCCCCCCTCTCCTCGACAACCCCTCCCCCCCGGCTTCGATGAACCCCTACTCCTCGACCCCCTCCTCGAAACCCCCTCACCGGCGACCCCCCTCCGGCTCTTCGACCCACTCCTCGAACCCCCCCTCCTCGACCCCCTCCGACTTCCCTCTCCTCGACCCCCTCCTCGAACCCCCCTCTCTACCCCCCTCCGTTCGCCTTCGCTCTCTTCTCGAAGCCCCCCTCTCTGCCCCCTCCTCGACCCCCCTCTCCGGCCCACGCTCCGTCAGATCCCCTCCTCCTCCATCGAAGGTAAGCTCTAACCTAACCCTCATTCGTATAGTGGTTAATTATTAAGCATATAGGATTTAGGGTGCTGAACACGTAGACACTGGACATGGACACGAGAACATAGACATGGACACAGATATACTGGAAATACTCTATTACATGCTTTTACAACCTTATTATTTACACCATTGTTACTTGGTCTTTATTTCATCAATTTTATTTTTTGAATTGACCGAAAAAGAGACTTTGAATCTTGGAATCGTCGATATCGGGTTTTTATCTATATCGGATCGGTATCGCCGATACTGTAAACTATGTTATGTTCATATAAGTTTAACTCAATGTATCGATTATTTTGGTAATAAAAATAAATAACTATTAGTAAGTTTAACTCAATAGTACGTAGTAACCCTTGTCGATTGATTTATATATCGATAGATAAGTTTTTCTCTTTCATATGTTTTACAACCTTACTATATATTTTTAGACCCTTGCCACTACATGCTAATTCGGGGAAGAAAATATGTCAATAGGATTTGATAAATATAAATTTTTACCATTTAGTTATATAGAATTTAAGTATGTAGTATGTATCTTAATAGAATATGTATTTAGATTATTTATGATTTCCTTGTTTATTTAAAGAATCTAATAGCTCTTTTATATTATTATTTTTTTTCTTTTTTTTCTTTTGACACTTGCATATAATCTAATTGTTCGAATATATAGGGTACGTGCACAAGCATTCACGTGAAAGATAGCAATGAGTCGATACTTAGTTGACCGATCGTGGATGTACAATCGGAGACATGAGAGTAGGATTGGTTTGGCAGATGATTTCAGGACAGGCGTTGAGAAATTTCTCAAATACATTAGTGGTCAACCTTATTTCATGGATGAGAGGCTTATCAAGTGCCCTTGTGTCAAATGTTATAATATATCATTCAAAGAGGTCGATCACGTTAGGGAGCATCTCTACAAGAAGGGTTTCGTACCTATTTATAGCATGGACACACATATCAAAAAATTGCAGGCAAATTGACACGAGTATTAGGACACGAAAATGGTAATATGTATTGTATGTGTCTATAATTAAATTAGAAGAAGATTGACAAATTGAATATTACATATATAATTATTTTGATTTATATGTGTATCCTTAGACGTACGTAATTCTTAATACACAGGCTTGAGCATATCCTAGAATATCGAAAATAGAATATGTGACATTCAAAAATCCGTATCGGTATCGATTTATTTATCGGCCCTAAAATCGATATGGTTATCACTAATTTAACCTATAATGAATTATTAACATTTTGGTCTTTGTATCGGAATCGGTATCGGACCATTACTTTGAGTATCGATTATCACCTCAGGGTACTAATATGAATAGTAATTAGTAGTTCCAATATTACTATGCTATGGCATGTATTAGCCATATTCGGATGAGTGTCAAGGAATTATAGTTTTGGATACTTGTAAAACACAGAGAAATGCTGAAATATGGTCTTTCCAATAGCTCATTTAGTTCTTTATGAGACTTCTTCATAAAGTATCCTAACTAACTAATCCTTTAGCAAATATCCTAACTCATCTTGTATCTAATCCATATTGTTTGAATATATGGTACATACAGAATCAATGAGTCAATACTTAGTTGACCAATTTTGGATGTACAATCGGCGACATGAGAGTAGGATTGGTTTGACGGATAATTTCATGACGTGCGTTGAGGAATTTCTCAAATACGCCAGTAGTCAACCTTATTTCATGGATGGAAGGCTCATCAAGTGTCCTTGGGTCAAATATCATAATATACAATTCAAAGAGGTGGATCTCGTGAGGGAGCATCTCTACAAGAAGGGTTTTGTACCAAACTACAAAGAGTGGACGGCTCAAGGAGAACCTTTGTTATTGTAATATCATCATTCCTCCTTCAATATGGAGGTAGAAGAGTCCACTCTCGGAGATAACTTTGAATATCGACCGCAAAACCTGGCGCGTGAGTTGGTATTTGATGCGGTCGGTCCATGTTTTGATCTGGAGGATCCTAATCCTGATGCAAAAGAATTCTATGATATGTTCGAGAATGTCGATACTCCGTTATATCTGGGTTATGATTCTCATTCTGTCTTGTAGGTGGTAATGCGGCTGTTGAACCTAAAGTCTAATTTTAACTTGCCGAAGGAATGCTACGACTGGATAATTCTGTTTGTTAGAGAGTTGTTGCCAAAAGGATCGAAGGAGTTGCCTGATAACTTCTATAAGTCGAAGATGATGATACAAAAACTAGGATTAGGCTACGACAAGATAGATTGTTGTCGAAATGGTTGCAAAGTGGACTACACAGAGAACAATAATAAAGATAAATACATTTTCTGTCATGCGGACCGGTACAAGCTAATTCAGGATAAAGGAAAGTCAATTGTCCGAGTAAGGTGGCGTCCCTACAAGTACATGCAGTTTTTGTCGATCACAAAGAGGCTGCAGAGGATGTATATGTCCGCAAATATATCATAACACATGACATGGCATAGTAAGGAATGAAAGATGGATGAAGGCGAATTATCTCATCCTTCTGATGGAGAGGCATGGAAGCATTTTGATTTTTGTCATCCTAAATTTGCTGCGGAACCCAGAAATATCCTATTGGGTTTATGTTCTGATGGATTCAATCCTTTCGGACAGTCGGGATCTCAGTACTATTGTTCGCCGATAATTTTGACTCCTTATAATCTACCACCGTGGATGTGCATGAAGACTCCTTACATGTTCTTGACAATTATCATACCCGGTCCAAAAAATTCAAAGAAGAACATCGATATCTACTTGCAGCCATTGGTGGATGAGTTGAAACAATTATGGCAATTCGGCATTCGAATATATGATATATTGAAGGAGCAAAACTTTCAGATGAGAGCATCTCTTATATGGACCATCAACGATTTTCCAGCATATGGGATATTATCAGGGTAGAGTACTCATGATACTTTGTCTTGTCCGATATGTATGGAAAAGAGTAAGGCATTCTGTCTCAAGAACGAAGAAAAATCATATTTTTTATTGTCTCCATCAGTTCCTTCCTGCGTTGCATCTGTGGAGAATGAACAGAGATGCCTTTAGAGCTGATAAACAAGAACTATCTCCTCCTTCGTTGTGACTGACATGAGACGAAGTTTGGAAAGAGGTAGATGGATTGCCGACTGTGATGGAAGATCCGATATCAGGCGATCACTTTGAAGGGTTTGGACATAGGCATAATTGGACGAAGCGAAGTATCTTTTAGGACTTACCTTATTGGAAGGACAATCTCATAAGATACAATCTTGATGTCATGCATATCGAAAAGAATGTATTCGACAATATCTTCAATACAGTGATGGATATCAAGGGAAAAAACGAAAGACAATGTCAAAGCAAGAAAGGACATAAAAATTATTTGCAGGCATTCAGTTTTGAACCCAAAACGAAGTGGCAACGACAATTGGGTCAAGCCTCCAACGCTATTTATATTGAGTAGGGAGGATAAATTGATAATATAAAACTGGATTTTAAAGTTGAGATTTTCTGATACGTGTCAAATCTGGCAAGATGTGTTGATCTGAACCAACGCAAGCTGACAGGGATGAAGAGTCATAATTGCCTTGTATTTATGGAGAGGTTACTACCTATTGCTCTGAGAGAGATGTTGTCTCATCATCTTTGGACTCCGTTGGCCGAATTATCTACATTCTTTAAATATTTGTGTTCAAGCAAGTTGACAGTGCAACATATAATAGAACTTGAGGAGAAGATTGTATTGACATTGTGTAAGTTAGAAATAGTGCTTACCCCCAATTTTTTTGATAGTATGGAGCATTTGCCGATTCATCTTGCATACAAAGCACGCGTCGGTGCTCCTGTCCATTATCGATGGCTGTATCCATTTGAGAGGTATAATTTTTTTATACTAATAATTTCTTTATTCAAATAATTCTAAGATTCAATATATTATCTATAGGTATCTACATCACCTGAAGAAGAAGAAGAAGGTTGACAATAAGGCTCATGTAGAAGCTTCGATATGTGAAGCATATATCATTGAGGAGGTTTCAAACTTCTGTGCTATCTACTTTGATACTCATGTCAGAACAAATCGTAATAGAGTCCCAATAAATGATGACGGTGGGGTTAATGCCCCGAATAGTGTAATCCACATTATCTTCAATCTGGGAGGGAAGCCTACAAGTGCTACTAAAGTACGTTGGTTGGAAGACGATGAGTTTGAAGCGGCTCATCGGTATATATTGTTAAATAGTGGTATAAAAGAGATGCAAGATATTGAGAAGTAAGCGACACATATTTCCTAGATTTTTTAATTTTGTATATATTTGGAAAAGAATTGCCCTAATTGTTCTCCTTATTACCACAGTACTTTTAGAGCTGAGGTAAAATCAGAGAGATCTAATATTAATGAATATGATCTTGCTAGAGAGGTTGATAAAAAAATTCTATCATGGTTCCATAATTATGTACGGATCATAAACATTAAGCATTCTAAATTTAGCATTCAAACCAATCTTTGTCTAATGTCTATATGATACGTGATATTTCAGGTTTTTCGTCCTGGTACAGACTTACAAAACGATCGACTTCGAGCATTAGCTATCGGACCAAGCAAGAGGGCAAAGTGTTGGGATGGATACACCATCAATGGCTTCAAATTTAGAATCACTGATAAGTCTATTAATCAATTATTTGTTGACGAGGAGGCTAATTATACAAAGAATTCAGGAGTATATGTGAGGGGTTCAATCTACGATGTCGATCCAGAATTTGACTATTACGATGTACTAAGAGATATCGTGGAGCTGGATTACTCTTATGAGAAAATTTGTGCTATTTAAATATGATTGGTTCGACACAACACCTAAGCAAGGATGGAAAATTAATAAACAGTTTGGGTTTGTTGATATAAATATGGAAAAAAAATATAGATTTTGAACCATTTGTGTTGGCTAGTCAAATGGTTCAAGTATATTATACGAGCTATCCTAGTCGACGACGCAATAATAAAGATTGGTGGGTTGTATGCAAAACTAAATCTAGAAACACATATAATATTGGGGATCTAGCATACCAAGAGGATGAGGTGGTCATGCCATAACTTGCATATATGAGTTTGGCCGGTGTTGATCGTATGGAGGTTGCCGTTACCATAGAGGATGATAGAGTTGATGAAGAGATTGACATAGAAGATTTACCTCATATAGAATAGAACTCTGATATGGAGTCGAGCGAGGAACAAGAATTGGAAGATGAAGGTAATAGTGATAGTGGAAGTAAAAATAAAAATGAAGAAGTAGAAGATGAAGGCGATTCAAAAAATAATTCGAAAGACGATGACGATTCGGAAGATGAAGAAGATTAGTACGTACATACATATACATTAGCTTAAATATTTATGTAATTATTTCATCATCACACTAGTATTTACTTATTTCACCACACCATGCATTACTTTATGATTATCTGTTTGATGATACCCTTTTTTTATTTGCTGCAGATTTACCTATAGTATGGAGGGACGAGGACGACGACAGGTTCAAAGAGGATCATCTTCTCAGCATCCTCCGTCCACTACGCCGTCTACCCCAGATTCTCGCACATGACCTGAGGACGAGTTCGTAGATGCGGCAGATGGTTTATCCCTGCTATATACTCGTTCTTCAGTAGGAGGAGCTACTCCATCTACCGGATTAACATCAGCTGCTACTCCTTCTTCTACTCCAACCACTACCGGCACTACTGCACCGGGTACTCCACTAGTTGCTCCCACATTGCAAATCCATTTCCCAACCTTCTTGTGAAAAATGGAGTATATGCCCGTCGCCCTGGATTTGCAGACCCCCTACTCTACCAGAGCGGCCAGCCAATATCTAGCGTCCCGAGCTATGGGCCGATGGAGCGACGTAAGCATTTATTTGTTAATTCACACATTTATTTTATATTTTTATTCTAATTGTATATTGTCTACTTATTTCAGATTCTTCCCAATGAAGGCTAGGAATGATCTGGGAGAGATCATGCGGGTCTACTTTGATGGCCCTTATATCAACTTTAGTGACATCCTGCTCGATTGACGATTATCTTGATTGGAGAAGCTCGGGATATGTATATACATTTTATTTATAATAATATATAACTTTTTTGATTACAATGATACAAAATATTTTTTTAATTTACAGAGGTTGTACTGGTGGCCGGATCATAGAGATAGTGATATACGAAAGTGCTACAAGATCGTCACTAGCAAAAGGTTGAGAGATATGATCAATGACTAGAAGGCGCTGGCATTACTTGGACCGGATTATCACAAGGAGTGGATGAAGGCGAGTACTGAGAGTAGATGAAGAAGAAGATGGACACCTCGACCTACAAGGCCAAGTGCGAGAAGGCGAGGGCAGCCAGTTGTCATGTCCCAATCTCTCGCAGGCAATCGGCCGTCCCGACTAGGAGCAAATCACCACGCCAGCGCTCCCGCGGGACAATCGCTTGACCCATCTGGGGGTGATGCCGCACGAGCGTGAGCCACGCCCATGCAAGGCCAAGGTCCGAACAGATGGTAAGATATCTAAGCCACAGAGTCGCACAGATAGTCCGAGTACAACAATATTATGAAACACACATGAGATTAGTAAAAGTTTACAGAGTCGTCAATAGCAGAAGTATTGAATAACACAAGTTTAGAAATTAAACAAGCTCTTTATTAATATTGAACAAGTGTTACAGGCGGCGCTAGGCCGAGATTACAAGTCGCTCAAGCCACTCTCTCTGAAACAGTAAAAGCATACCAAGTGGCTATATTTATGGAATGATACATAGGCGATGTTCCGACATTATGTCTTGTATATGTGCTTCAGTTCCGGACGTAACGCTCCAAGGCTCCAGAGTGAACTCCACGCCTTAGCACGTACGAAGGAGGCATCCGCACCGAATGAGGTTCTTCCGTACCCTACAAGCAATCTGGTGGGTTATCAGTACATGAATGCACTAGTGGGGAGGCTTTTCGCCCTCTCGACAAATCCAAACACGTTATATAGGTTCCATGCACCATCTATTAAGTTATCTTTCTAGTCTTGCCTTATGATCAGTTTCATGGCATTTATGAAAAGCCTAACTCGTGTGGCAGTGTGCCGTGCAATATAAAGGAACACGGCGAGACTTACCAACTTACCATCCGTCCTTCCATGTCTAAGGCAAACAAAGTTAAATCAAGCACGAGCATTTATTATGAAATCCAGGGGCAAATAACATATACAAACACAAGTATCGTGAGCGAGGTTATGTTTTGGGTACACGATTACATGAATTATCAGGTGTTTGCATAAGATATTAAATTGTTCAATAGATTGATCAGGTTGTTCAATTTGTATATATATCTTATGCTCAGATTGTTCAGGTATTTTAGAATCTGGATACGATGCAATGACTCGTACGCGGATTGCAGCTAAGCGAGGATGACTTATCCATATGAACATGAGGTCACCGACATAGCCATAAAGGACCAATTTATAGTCTTGGTGGCGGAATGGGGTGCAACACTTTTTACAAGACAAGCAATTCAAGACGAACGGGTGATACAGAAGAGCCATTGCACGCCATCCAGCCAAAATAAGCGACTATCATGGGTAGACAGCTAGTCTAAGGTAGTATGCCCTACCAAGGCTCGAATACCGTATATTATCTCTGTCCCAAACATGTCGGCGCATACCAGAACCAAAATTGGCGTATAATACACCAATCATCCTCCTAGGCCGGTACGATCCAAGTTCTCCGGTGATTGTCCGAGGAAGAAGATACCTCGTGCACGAGTTGTCCGTGACCATGCAAGTCTTGGGTCATTCCAGATTCTCAACATGACATGATAATCCTTGATTCTTTTTTCGAACGAGCATTGCTCCACGAGCTATGATTCTTGATTTGCTTGATATGATTCTCGTTCAGTGTTCAACTTGTCTTGACGCATTCCCCTGGTTCGGGGATTTCCTTGGCGACCTAACGGTCCCGGATACTTGCAGGTTCATATTGCACAGAAGGACTATTCGATAGTCGTCTAGCTATTAGATGCATGCATGGTACCCGATAGTGTTATTTGATTATGGCATAAGTTTCATTGTGGCAAGCATTGGATGAGGCAACGAGTAAAAGTTAACATATAAGCAGGCAAATATTGCATTTGTGTAAACATAAGCATTTATGTTGGCATGGTCTATGGGTGAAGTGAGGGGTAAAATCGTAAAGGGACGTACCGAGCGACATGATCTATGGGCGTGCAGTGTAGTAAGTGAAGTAGTGCACTTCGAAGAGTACATACATATCATTCTACTCGAGGCATAGCGGGGTCTAGTTGTACAAGGCAAAGGGAGCATGCGAGGGTCTATGATATAAGCAAAGTTATAAATCCATGTTCTAACACAAGCAATACAAGTTGGGATTATTCCCTTAGCTAGGTGCATTGGATTCTTTATTAGCATGCAGGGGGTGATTCACCTAGCGATTAGCATGTATCATCCATATTTTAAGTGTGCTGGCTAAGCAAAGATAAGTTCATCGTAGCCACCCACCTTAGCGATGATTTACCTCGGTCGAGCGATACTCCGAGCGAGCCTTTAAAAGTCTAAGTCTGAACTCCTGAAGGTCTAAGTCTGGAAATACTTTACCTCAAATGAGTCTTCTCGTTGAGCAAAGCGGGTCAGGTCGTTGCACTTACGCAGTTTGAATCGGCTGTCCGCTTGAACGGAATGGGTCGTCACGTTATACACCACTCAGAAAAAGTCTCGTCCTCGAGACTTCCTGAGCACAATCCGGTCTACCGTACTATCGAATCTATCCTAAGCATTATAATCAGTACCACTAGATCCATTCAAATAAAATTTCCTACTCATTCCTTATACTGTGTCGCATGTATGCTGGGGCGGTCTCTATTGAATGACTCTATCATTCAATCCAAGTTTTGACTCGGTCTCTATTGCGCCTTAGCACGAAATATATTTCTTAACGCAGGGTCCGTTACAATCCAGCTAGAATGATGATCTAAGGCCTAGGCAAACTTATACAAGTCTTTATACTTGTCCATGTGAGTCTAATATTTTACTTGCACCAGCATTCGAGATCAGTATAACGCGAGCCTGGATCGTGCACATATTCAAAGTGCCCCTCAAATATATGCATATCAACCAACTTAGCGATAGCGAAGTCTTTGCACTCGAGTTCCATATATCATTGAGTCTTGGATCCTGCACACGTTCAAGGCGTCCCTCAAACATATGCATTCAACCAAATTTAGAGATAGTAAAATCGGACAAGCTACTTGCGAAAATCTCAAGGGTCCTCGTTTATGAATCATAAGGATACTTCCGATAGGGTCAATCATATTCCAAATCATTTCCCATTCTAACTCAATCAAGTATTTGCACTACCATTAAGCAAGGTCTATTCAATCTACCGACTAGCGTCCATCCGTTCAGGTCAAACATAGCACAGGCTTACCGTTCCAAGTTTAACACTAAGTCTTGCTGCCCCAGTTCTATGGTTTGTTCAAGCAATATTCTAAAGTCGGTTACACAAATTCTTTCACTCGGCACATGGTCGTCTGCCTAATTACTAGGTCATCTCACAAGGTCATATGTACAAGTTCAAGCACACGATTCTTCGTACAAATTCGTTGTACGATGCTCGCCCCAATTCTTAAGGTCAAACCATTATTCATTTGCACGTGATATTCTACCCGAGCTCATTTCACTCAGATTTCTAAACATCGAACATAGATTATCCTACACATAATAACACGTTTGTTTGTACAGGGTTCGAGTCCATTTAGTAAAATACATGAATATCCAAGTTGCATGACAAGCCTAGCAATTCATATAGTCTATCTCCTTAACATATTTTGATAGAATCCATATATCCATACCAAGTCAAGATTACCAAGTCAAGATTCAATTCTAAATATTTGTTTATAACTCCAAGTCATCCAACAAGATTCACGTATCCGATCACGAAACCATCAAGCGTGATTTACTCAAGATTCTATGCTAACTTATCCCTGAAACACTTCTGATTCACTTGTATTTCCAAATTCGTCTTATCGTGTCGAACCAAAAGTCAAGACGATCTATCAGTTGTCACGCTCCAGTCTCCCGCAAGTTCGATCACCCTCGTTGGACTTGAGATCACCACGCCAACGCTTCCGTTGGATAATCGTCCTAATCCGAGCGTGACGCATGCACGAGCATAGAGTGTCACGGCCATTCCCAAAAATACGTAGGACTAGGACACGTAAGCATGCCAGCCGCATGGATATGGCAACTCCAATATATGGAAACCAAACCCATACGTACGCTGTAATATGAATATCAAATCCACAAGTGGTATAAATCTATCACAAGTCACAGGATATAATCTAAATCACATCCACAGAAAATCAAATATAAATAATTAACCAGTATCTATGAAACAAGATCTCAATAAGAAGTATCTAAGGATGATAGTTGGGTGGAAACAAATCCACTACCAACTCGAATATAAGAGCAAATACAATATAAGTACAATACAACAAAAACCATATAAGAATACCAGCTAACAATTACGGACTCGAAGAGAAGACATCCTCGAAACATATGTAACCATCCGAATCTGCGCTCCTGCGAATACTCAAGAACAGATACACCTGGAAGGGCCAGGTCCTCAAAGGGACATAACAAGATACATAAAAGCATGTCAATAAAGTACTGAAATAAATATCCAATGGGTCGCCTAACCGTCTAAGTGAATGTAGTTAAGAACACATTTCCCCACAAGTGAGCTATCTGGCTAAAAACTGGGATTTGGCATGGTTCTCTATTGGAGATCCAGGGGCCTAAAAAGCACGTCGTCTTTTGAACGCCGGAGGCCCGCTTGATAATATATAATATATAGTGGTCATCACCACCCGTATCTCCGGCGGAGAATCCGAGCCCACAGAAGAAAAGTACAAAGGAGCTCAAATGCGGTACTTGTTGTTCTCCCCACCCATGCTCTAAGCATATCACATCCATGACACAATTTGGTTCATAGCCTATTCTTAGTACCCTAGCCCAATCCTGTAATCAAACAAGGACAAGGATGGGACCACTGTACTATAATAGGCGATGTCCATAGACCTCTAATAACTGCTAAGTCTTCTAGCATACAAAGTTTCTATTAGCAGTTATCCTTAACGCACGGCCCCTACGTACAGGAGGCCAGACATGTCACGCAGTCCGTGATCTATATGAGACTCACACTCGTGTAACAACTGTGTCAAGGCCAATGAACCTAATGATGCTATATGATAATGGGGTAGTCTCATAAACAAGGTCAATGCAAATACATAAATAAAAATATATCGCGACGACACCGTCGCGCGCATTTTATATAACAGTTAAAATATACGAACTAAAGACAGAAAATAAAGATGCATGCAACATATGGAATATAAATAATAGTACAATGGCAAGGTATACTTGCCTGCTCTGAAAAATGATGAAGTCACAACTCAAGTCGTCGTCCGATCTACCCGTCACATAAATTAAACAAGTTAGGTTACAAAAGTGGGTGAATAGGTTCCTCCATTTTAATAAATTTTTAATTCTGAATAAATAGCCTAAAATAGTATTTTAATCTTATTATAATCTAATTTTATTATTAAACCCTAACTTTGGTCCAAAGAAAGTCAACTTTACGGATTTGTAATCCATGGTACACAAATCGAGACAATCCGTTGACCAAAAAGTCAACCAACTCAAATCCTAGATTTGTGTGTGGAATCCTATAGATTTCAACGCTACATGAATGCTAGAATCGACAGTTTCATAAAATCATAAGTCGGTAAAGAGTTATGGCCACAAGGGCGCACAAATGACAGTTTTTGGTGCTTTTCTATTTACGTCTACGTTGCACAGATTTTACAGTAGAATAAAATTATATTTTAAATCTGGAAAAATATTTTTCTGGAAGTTCATCATGTCAGCTTTCCGAAACTTCAAACGGTTCGTAATTCCGATTCGGGATCTCCCAAAATCTCGAAAATACGAAAACACGTCTGAGTTCGGACAGCTGGCACTTTCAGAATATTCTGGAAAAATAGGTTCTGAAATTACTAAAATAATTTATATATTTAGAAAACTAACATTGATATGATTCTAACAAAAAAAACTGGAGCGCATTTGGAGTCCGGAGCTAGGAGATATCATCTTTTTAAGTCGTCATAACTACTTTTGGACGAAAAGAGAGGAGTTTGGGGATAAAAAAATATGAAAGATAAGTTTATTCCATAAGTCTAATAGGTATTTATAATGGTGAAGATTGTTTAATTGAATAAGACTAGGATTGGCTAATTTGGATATGATTAGGATCAGTTTAAATAAGGATAAGATATGCATGAAGTTGTTTTCCTAGTAGGCTCAGGATTTGAATTAATTTAAAATAGAGTTTGAGTTCATCTCAATAATTTATAATCTTAAATAGAATTAAAGATAATACAAATAATTTATATATAATCTTATTAATATCTATTAACACTAAATTAGAATCTATCTAATATTAAGACTTTATATATCCAAATAAATTCTCAATAATTCCAAAAATCCAATAATTACTTAAAATTCTAAATAAATTACATAAAAATATATTTAAATATTTTAACTCTAAAATAAATATTTGATAATAAAACATTCAAGTATGGTCTCATAGTAAATCATGGAAGTCCTAAAAATTTATGTTTCCTAAGTTTTAATTACCAAAAATTCTAGAAAATCTCCAAAATCTAAAATAACCTAAAATAATTCTAAAAATATTTATAGAAGTAAATATATCAAGAAATTTATTTTCTAATTAACTAAGAGAATACTCTAAAGAAATTCAACACCTATAATAAATATAATAATATAAAATACACACAAAATACCTATTTTGGGTGAGGGGGTTTACATAGAGTTATGCACGCACAAGATAAGAACGTCAAACAATATGGTTATCATCGAAACGATCAAGACACATTAATATTTCTCTTTGCTTCATCCAAGTTATATATAAAATCCATCAAGTCGTGTCCATTCATGTAGTGATTATAATTCGTCTAGCAAAATCATCCAACTTCAATGTTACCGTTCTATAAACCTATTGTCTACTTCTGGCAATCCTCAAATAACTATGTTTCAATTATCCAAGCCAAAGTCTATCCACTTTTGATACATTTATCAAGTTCGTTTGGCATAATCACCGAACATGTTCCCGTGAGTTCGATCATCCCTGCCGTACGTGAAATCACCATGCCGGCGCTCCCGCAGGATAATCGTTCTCACTGGGACTGATTTTGAAGGTTATCTTTTCGAACTAGATTTCGAGATCGTTCTTCCAAACTCCAAGTCAAATCCGTTATCGCTTACCTCTTTTATCGAACCACAATATTCATTCTCGGGCTAAGTTCTATTCGAGCAAAATATTTTATTCAAGCTTCAATCTGTTTGTTTCAATCCAAAATTGCTTACACGATCCTCCAAGTTTCCAACAAGTTTCCATGACCAAGATATTGATTTCCATTTTCATGAATCCCTATTTGATATAAGCCTTATCACTTGTTCAAGATATTCTCAGTTCGTTCAAACTAACTATCGCATGAGACCTATGAATCTGTTTGAATATTTCTAAATGATCCATACACCACTTGGAATCGAGTCACCCAATTAAATCCTCAATCGTGTTCACACCAATCACTAGCATATTCACCAAGTCGTTCCTTTGAATTTTGGCACGATACTTAAGCATCGCCTGATAAATCTTTGTCTCGTATATATCCTATTGATAGTCATCCAAGTAAACACTATTCGATTTGAATCTTCCGACACGAAATACCGCTCGAACTATTTCCCAAAATCCAAGTACGATTCTCTATATTCGCCTAAGCGAAAAAATCTGATAATGTTTCTATCGGTTGCCATTCTAAGTCTGACTTATCTTATTCCTGAACGATATTCCAATCTCATTGCAACTTGCTAGCACCAAAGGGTCTTGGCGCGCGATACTTTAGACAACTTAGCCAAAAAGGCTGTGTGCATAGCTAATCGTTCGAACGATATTCAATTTCGTACACTAACCAACTTAAAAATTATGTATAGGAATTCGGGTTTGCAAATAACTTATAAATTCTAGCACGGGTCTATTCCCACAAAGCCTAACACAGGTCGGCACAAAGGGCTTCATATTACAATTTTGTACAAGCAATCATATCATTCACATGCAACTTTTTAAAAGTATTTAGACTCATTGTATGGAATATCCCGTCGGGTCAACGTGAGAGAGTGTATGCACATAACCCACAAACGAGCTTTTAAAACTGAGAAAATCGAAATAAAGTCCAAAGGCGTAAAGCCATGCTCTGATGCAAATATGTCATACCCCGATCTTCCGTAGGCAATCGGTCGTCCCCGCTAGGCACGAATCACCGTGCCAGTGCTCCCGCGGGACGATCGCTTGACCCATCTGGGCATGAACATGCGGTAAGATGTCTAAGCTATAGAGTTGCACATATAGTCCAAGTGCGGCGGCATTATGAAACGCACAGGAGATTGGTAACAAGTTCACTTAGTCGTCAATAGCAGAAGCATTGAATAACACAAGTATAGAAATAAAATAAGCTCTTTATTGATATTGAACAAGTGTTACAGGCGGCGCTAGGCCGAGATTACAAGTCGCTCAAGCCTCTCTCTCTGAAACAGTAAAAGCGTGCCAAGTGGCTACATTTGTGGAATAATACATAGGCGATATTCCAATATTATGTCTTGTATATGTGCTTTAGTTCCGGATGCAATGCTCCAAGGCTCCAGAGTGAAGTCCATGCCTTAGCACGCATGAAGGAGGCATCCGCACCGAGAGGTTCTTTCGCACCCTGCAAGCAATCTGGTGAGTTATCAGTACATGAATACATTAGTGGGAAGGCTTCTCGCCTGCTCAAAAAATCTAAATACGTTATATAAGTTTCGTGCACCATATATTAAGTTATATTTCTAGTCTTGACTTAGGATCAGTTTTATGCATTTATGAAAAGCCTAACTCGTGTGGCAGTGCGCCGTCCGATATAAAGGAACACGGCGAGACTTACCAACTTACCATCCGTCCTTTCGTGTCCAAGGAAAACTAAGTTAAATCAAGCACAAGTATTTATTATGAAATCCAGGGGCAAATAGCATATGAAAACACAAGTATCGTGGGCGAGAGTATATTTCGGGTTCATGATTACACGGATTATCAGGTGTTTGCATAAGAAGTTCAAGTGTTCAATGGATTGATCAGGTTGTTCAATTTGAATAGATGTCTTATACTCAGATCGTTCAGGTGTTTCAGAATCTGGATGATATGCAATAACTTGCACGCGGATTGCTGCTAAGCGAGAATGACTTATCTATATGAACATGAGGTCACTGGCATAGCCATAAAAGACCAATTTACAGTCTCGGTGGCGGAATGGTGTACAACACTTTTTACAAGATAAGCAATTCAAGACGAACGGGTTATACAGAAGAGCCATTGTACGCCATCCCACCGAAATAAGCGACTATCAAGGGTAGATGGCTAGTCCAAGTTAGTATGTCCTACTAAGGCCGAAATACCGTGTATTGCCTCTGTCCCAAAGTCGGCGACGCATACCAGAACCAAAATTGGCGTGCAATACACCAATCATCCTCATAGGCCGGTACAATCCCAGTGCCCCGGTGATCGTCCGAGGAAGCAGATACCTCGTGCACGAGTTGTCCGTGACCATGCAAGTCTTGGGTCATTCCAAATTCACAACATGACATGATAATCCTTGATTCTTTTTTCGAACGAGCATTGCTCCACGAGTTGTGATTCTTGATTTGCTTGACATGATTCTCGTTCAGTATTCAACTTGTCTTGATGTATTCCCCTGGTTCGGGGATTGCCTTGGCGACCTAAGAGTCCCAGATACTTGTAGGTTCATATTGCACAGAAGGACTATTCGATAGTCTTTTGGCTAACTAGATGCATGCACGGTACGCGAGAGTATTACTTGATTGTGGCAAAAGTTTCATTATGGCAAGCATTGGACGAGGCAACGAGTAAAAGTTAACATATAAGCAGGAAATTATTACATTTGTGTAAACATAAGCATTTACGTTGGCATGGTCTATGGGTGAAGCGAGGGATAAAATTGTAAAGGAACATACCGAGCGACATGATCTATGGGCGTGCGGTGTAGCGACTGAAGCAGTGCACTTTGAAGAGTATATATATATCCTTCTACTCGAGGCATAGCGGGGTCTAGTTGCACAAGGCAAAGGGAGCATGCGAGGGTCTATGATATAAGCAAAGTTTTATTTTAATGTTCTAACACAAGCAATACAAGTTGGGATTATTTCCTTAGCTAGTTGCGTTGGATTCTTTATTAGCATGCATGGGGTGATTTACCTAGCGACTAGCATGTATCGTCCATATTTTAAGTGTGCTGGCTAAGAAAAGATAAGTTCATCGTAGCCACCCACCAAAGCGATGATTCATCTCGGTCGAGCGATACTCCGAGCGAGCCTTTAAAAGTTAAGTCCGAACTCCTGAAGGGCCAAGTCTGAAAATCCTTTGCCTCAAACGAGTCTTCTCGCTGAGCAAAGCGGGTCGGGTCGTTGTACTTGTACCGTTTGAATTGGATGTTCGCTTGAACGAAATGGGTCATCACACCCGTGCTAAGGGTGGTTTCCATACTGGTGGATCTATTCCGACTGTCGAGCATTTTAGACGTATGGTTAGTATTAAAATTTTTTGCTAGAACTATTTTTTTTTAATTCAATTTTTTTTGCTTATTAGGGCAAAGGGTTTCAACATTAGTTTTTGCTATCTTGCAATTTTATCTGAGTTATAAAGGTTGGAATTTGTCTAGGTGACATAGTCACCACCCAATACTTGTCTTCATCTGTGCTTGATGTTCATAAATTTGTTGGTCATCTCAGGTGGGTTGGCAAAGTACTTCTTCCGTCGCGCGACCAATACGTGGTATCAGAGCGCACGTGTTCCCAACACTTCCAAACATGATATTTTTTCTATGATTCTATACTTACTTCCATCTGACCACGTCGTGAGTTTGTTTAATTCCACCGGATGTCCTAACTCTTTTACATGGCCCCCATCACCACCACCACCACCACCACCACCATCACCAGAGCAGTACTTTAGTTTGTACTTGTATTTAGTTTAGCTATTTAGTTTAGCTATGTTTAGCGACACTACTGGTATCACTAATTGCAAAAAAATCTCATTGCTAAACGTTGCAAAAATTGGTGCAAATATGCTGACATGGTAGACTTTGCCAGGTCATCATGGACGTCACTATTGAAAAACAAATATCGTCGATTTGTCAAATAATGACGTTTTACAGGATGTTGAATTGTCTTCATTTTTTCATGTACATCACTGAACTGGCGACGTTTAGCGATGTACTCTGCGATGTCGCTAAGGCAACGAACAACGATGTTTTTGTGTTTTTCGACTAGCAGATATGTGACCTTCCAATAACATTGCTGATTATGTTGCTAATCTTTTTAAGCTATATTTTTTTATGAGTTTAGCAACGTTTATTGGAGTCGCTAACACCATAAAATTTGTATTATGAAAAAAAGGAACAAAATTAATTATTAAACAAACTTTTTCTTGCTTCCATAAGTTATCACGAAACAAAACAACATATTAAAAATATATTCTAAAACAACATTTACTTAATAAATTTTGTTGTTGTTTCTTAATTTTTTAAAAAATAAGGAAAGTCTAGTATTACGAAACTCCTACTTATGTTGAATTTAGAAAAAAATAAAAATAAAATCTAACACAAGAAGCAATGAATAATCTTTTTACCATCGCGCTAGAGATATTCTCAGGTTCAAGGGCGTAACTATTCAAGGGTGGAACTACTCAAGGGCTGGGCTCCAGCCAGAGGTGCAACTACATGATCCTGAGGGGGTGCATCGGATTTGGATTTGAATTTTGTTTTTGTATTTTAAAAAACATGAAGTAATAACAGACTTGATAATAAAAAAGAGCAATTGGGTAGTTTCAGACATTTTCTAACTTCAAAGTATTAGACGATACAATTAACAGACATGTTGATTATTGAAGAACTGGTAATCACATATATCATGGCTCCTGCAAAGTTGGACATGGTGGCTGGTAAAAACCAACATAGCAGTTGATATATATATATATATATATATATATATATATATATATATATATATATATATATATATATATACACACACACACACACACACACACACACACACACACACACACACAAGCTTTTACTTTAGATTTCTCAAGTTCTCCATCTTCCAACTTTTGTACTTTAGTAGAAGTTTGATGCATGCACATTGGTTAAGAATGTCCAGTTAGCTTATATCAAGTAAGTATTTATTTGAGCAACATAGTTATGTCTATCGTGCCCCTATGAAATTTTTATAATTTTTATAACATGTTCATCACTTAAATTCATACTGGACCGAAATACAAAAAAAATCCATCCTCGCCGTAATAATGCATTATTTGGATTGGTAATATATAATGTTCATATTTGTATTAATTCATTAATAGTTATGACATATAGTATTAACATATGGAAATAAGATATATGTTTATTATAATTTATTATTTTTAATAGTAGTTGTTGCATCACAATGATAAAATTTTGACTACGCCACTGACTCCAGTCCATCCCAAAAGATATATTTTTTTTTTCTTTCATATTAGTTAGCCTACATCTCAGTCCTATCCGGACTCAGATGCAGGGCCGGCCCTGAGCTCACAGGGGCCCGGGGCGAACTTTCAAAATGAGGCCCCATACATAATGTAAAAAAAATAAAACAAAAGTAAAATGAAAAATATGACTCCACAATATTTGAACTAGGAATCTCTTGTGTGCAAGTCTAATGTAATAACCACTACACAACAATTACTTTGTGATAAGAATGGTTCATGGTAAATACTAGTTCTATTTTCGGTACAAAATTATTTATATTTTAAACAAAAAAAATTTGGACCCTTCTGACCCATTGGGCCTGGGCGGTCGTCCTGCCCGCCCTGAGCCAGGGCCGGCCCTGCTCAGATGGCTCCGTCCATGCTCGTGTTACTTTTCAAATTTAGACAGTTAAAAGTAAACATTATTAAATCCAATAGCAGCCTAAAATTAAAACCGTCATAAGCACTGTGACAAGAACATCCAGCTTTAAGGAGCTCAGCTGGCTTCGTCCATGCATCTATTTTGTCCCTATGAACCACAAAATATCCATCCCATCTTAACCCTACTTATCATTTGACCATATTAATTCCTATCCATAAATTGATATATGAATGCTGTGAATGTGACCAAAACACTATGCGTGAAGCAAAACACGATCACACATCGTCAGCACATTTGGATCCATTCTTCCTTGAAACCGTCCGGTTTGTACTTGGCGTACTCTTATTTTGGTTTGTCGACTTCCTCCTTTACGTGCGCTCCACACTATTCTCTTCTTCCGTTTCGATCTTGCCCCGCCGCTAACTCTCATGACTGAACCACCGTGTCAATGGAGGGGAGGGGAAAACTGTTGTTATGTTAGACAACCTGTTGACATCATCTCCTTCCATTCACTGCCACATGGAAAGCTTCTCAACACAAATGTTACACGCGTGTATATATATATATATATATATATATATATATATATATATATATATATATATATATATATTCAAACGGACCATTCCTTCCTCGCACCCACGGAACAGGTGCCGAGGCGCGGTGATGCGTGTCCGGTGCGCCGTGGCGCGGTGGTTCGCGTCCAGGACATCCGGCTACGGGGGCAAGGCGGTGGTCCGGACGGCCCCCTCGGTGGGCCAGGACATGACATAATGGTATCAGAGCGGAATCGATCTCTTGGCCCAATCCGTTGCTATGACTCTGAGATATTATCGATATGGTATTGCAATAGAGCGTTCCATACAATAAGTCCATATATATTCTCAAAGTGCAAATATTTTCAGGACTTGAATTACTTGATTGTTTCGATTGAGTACGGCGAGGGATGAGGACTATCGCTACTCGGAATATCGAGAAGTTTATCCTTGAAGTTTCTAGGTCAAAACTTTTTGTTGGTTGGTAAGTATGTAATGTCCCGCTCATCGTCGGCATTATGTATCAAGGTGAGTGGACAGAACTTCGTTCTCTGATTCTTGCACGCATTAATAATAATCTGAGTTTTTGCTTGCAATATTTTCATAAGAGAATGATAGAACATGCCTTGCATGTTAATGAACGAACTCACCTAGCTTGTCTTTGAAACGAACAAGTCTGCTTAACTAAGAATCCTGAAACGCTTGTCTAAGAGTGCATGGACATGTTCACTATCGCCTATGCTCCAAGCGAACTATATCGTGTGCCTGAATGTGTTCAAATGATAAGGCGGCTTGACCCCGTAACAAGAATATAGTCTCTGATGGTTCGTCTTGTCTGCATACTAAAGTTTATTTGATAGTGCTTCCATGCATTCGCATCGATCGGACAATGGCTATTGGTGGAGAGCTGAACTGCATGTGTCACACTCCACATGGGTCACAGTTGTCAATAGCATCAGATAAAGAGTCATTGATTAGCTGGATCAACCGCTGCCGATCCTGAGATACTCGGGGACCGCCCTGCATATAACTAGTTCATTGTGTTGGATTGAATAGAGGACTAAGCCACAGAGTCGTACAGATTGTCCGAGTGCAGCAAAATTATAAACGCATAGGCGATTCAGTGAACTTGTTACCAAATCGCCTATGCGTTTATAATTCTGCTGCACTCGGACAATCTGTGTGACTATGTGGCTTATTTGCCTCAAACGAGTATTCTCGAATGAGTAAAGCGGGTCGGAACATTGCACTTTTGCCGTTTGAATCGGCAGTCCGCTTGAGCGAAACAGGGTGTTACATCATACCCAACTCAGAAAAAGTCTCGTCCTCGAGACTTACTGAGGACAAGTCGTACTAACGCATTATGGAATTTATCCCAAGCGTAGCAATTGGTAACGCATTATGGAATTTATCCCAAGCGTAGTAATTGGTACCACTAAATCCAATTGAACATAATCTCCTACTCGGTTCTTTCGTCGTGCTGCGTGTATGTTGAGTCTGCCTCATTTGTGCCTTAGCGCGGGACATATTGCTTAACACGGAGTACGTTTCAATCAATCTTGATTAACGATCTAAGGCTGAGGCAAACCTATACAAGTCGTTATGATTGTTCTTTTGGATATTCACTTGCACTAGCATTGAGATCAGCATATCGCAAGTCTGGATCGTAAAATGTTACACGTATATATATATATATATGTATATATATATATATATATATATATATATATATATGTATATATATATATATATATGTGTGTGTGTGTGTGTGTGTGTGTGTGTGTGTGTGTGTGGAAATGGAAAGCTTCTCAGCAAAAATGTTATATATATATATATATATATATATATATATATATATATATATATATATATATATATATATATATATATAACGGGATATGAGCTATAGGCTCATATTCTTACATGAACCAATGCACATCTGGACCAATTGGAATGGAATGTACTAGTGCACATGGATGCAAATGGAATATAGTGATACGTTCCTATTGGTCCATGTGTGCATGGTTCATATAAGAATATGAGCCTATAGCTCATATCCCTTTTACCCTATATATATATATATATATATATATATATATATATATATATATATATATATATATATAGGGTAAAAGGAATATGAGCCATAGTGCTCCTTTTTTTACATGAGCCGTGTACATGTGGACCAATAGGAATAGAGTGTACTAGTGCACATGGGATGTGGATGTCTATTCCTATTGGTCCACATGTGCATGGCTCAGGTAGAAAAATGAGTACTATAGCTCATATCCCCTTTACCTATATATATATATATATATATATATATATATGAATACTATGTCTCATATTTCGTTTACTCATATATATATATATTATCTTTTTCGTTGGGGATTCCCCGGAATAAATCGTCGAATCTTCCTTCGCTTCTTTCTTGCCTGAGGCTTATGCCTTCCTCATAGAAAATATCTTCAGGTCTCTATAGATCCCATAGAATTTAATTTAGAGGAGGAACCTTGTAGAGATCGTATCCATTCTTATCAAAGAAGGACATGTTAGGTTAAGGATTTACCTGGTCTAACTGGAATTTATAGATCCAAAGTCACATTCAGTAAAAATTTATGATACATGTATAGGGTGTACTCAATGTGTACGAGCTTTTCCTACAGATGTATTAGAATGATACCTTGGGACGGATGTAAAACTAAGCAAATTGCTTTCGCCCCAAACGACGACTGCGTAGGTTGTAAGAGATGTGAATCCGCTTGTCCAACAGATTTTTTGAGTGTTCGTGTTTATTTATAGCATGAAATAACTCACAGCATGGGTCTATCTTCTTGATACATTATAAAAAACTCCACTTGAATCATTTGATTCCTTTTTACCGACAAAAGCCCGTTGCTCGAAAAAAAAATATTATCTCGAGCAACGGACTTTTTGGTCAATCAATCTGTATCTTGTCTTTATCACGAGTTATTTTCCTTAGTTAACAATACTTGTTGTTTTGCCGATATTCGCGGGTTCTTCAATTTTATTTTTTTCACATATGGAAAATAAGGCATTTCGGTGGTATACTATATGTATATGCTTGCTTGAACTCCTTCTAACAACCTATGTATTATGTTATACGGGTATCCAAAGTACGAACGAGATGGATGTTTGTTGTCCCAACCATTCTTGCTAGTCTTGTAAACCCCCTCAAATTTTTTAGGTAGATTTGTATAGTAAGAATTTTGGCTTAGCTTCAGGTTGATTAAGGATTAGAAATTAGGAATTTTGTAGACTAGTTCTTTAATTTTAAACTCTTGGTGTAACTTACCGTTGCTGCAATATTTAGAGCACAACAATAGCCTTTACTTTCCAACAAATCTTTGCACTCTTGACCTGACAAGCTAACCTAGGCACTGGCCATTTCTGTCACTCACAAACATACTCTCTTGTGCTCTATTTTAATTGCACAACTTTTCAGTCATAAAAATTAATTCTTTAATCTTATGCCTTTTACCTATGTTGTTGCCATCGATTTGGGGACACAAACTCAAACCATTTTGCCTAACTAACTAAAGGATCCAAGACTAACATCAAGCCTACACCGTCCAAGATATTTGTGTCATCCTAATTGAGACCCCATGTACTCCCATTTTCTTTAAGAGCACCTATGACACAACTTTTATTTAAATTGGTGAAACCGACTTAACTTAACCCCAACTTAACCCTCATTCCCAATCATGAGGTTCATACAAAAAACACACACCCTCTCCATCCTACAAAACACCAAACATTAATTTCCTACATCAAATTCTCACTCTTTTTTCTTCATTTATGAACCCCAAATTTTTAAGGGACTCAAATGCAAAGGGGTTGCTAGGTGTCAAACTCATATTGGTGCAAATCAAATGGAGAAACCCTCATCCTCATGTGACTGGTCACCTTACCCTCTTCTTTCACCCTTGCATAGTACTATTCACTCATGCTAAATTCTAGCCCTTGATTCAATCTTCCCCTATCACAACCACCCATTCCCCCCTATTTTAACACACACACACTCACCCATCCCTATGTGGCTGCCCTAATCCCTAGGAAACCCATTTTCACTCACCTCACCCTCTCTCCTCCCCTCCCTCACTCACAGTAGAAATCCTTCCCTATATTCTTCTTCTTCTCCTCCCATCCTCCATTCTTCTTCTTCTTCTACTCCCATTCTCCATTCTTCTTCTTCTTCACCTTCATTTTCTTCATCTTCTTCTTCTTTCTCACCCTTCGGCCACCATCACTACTACCATCCCCACCATTGAGTACCACTACCCTCATCACTACCGAGCACCTCACCTCCCTACTATAGCAGTGACCACCACCATTGCCACCATCGTCAGTTGCAACCACCACCATCGCCACGACCTCACGATACCACCACCACAATAACTGCCACAGCCATCTTCATCACACCACCACCACCATTGCCACTACCGCCAGCTGCCACCAACACCACCACCACCATAACCTGACCACTACTGGCACCACCTTACGACACCACCACCCCCGAGAATCACCACCATCACCAACACCGAGCACCACTACCATCACCATCACCTTCTCACCATTCTCATCACCACCACTATCACCACTGACCACCACCCCAGTCCGTTGGAAGGTGATAACGCAAAGCTAACAGAAAAAGGTGTTGATGACTGCAAATAACTAGATCGAAAGACTGTTGGATTCATTCGCCAATGGCTGGACGACTCGGTGTTTCACCACGTATCCATGGAGAGTCCTGTAAAAGCATTGTAGGAGAAGCTGCATTAGTTGTACAAAAGAAAGACGACTGACAACAAGGCATTTTTGATTCACCAACTCGAAGTACACGGAGGGTGCACCGGTGGCACAACATCTGAACGAGGTTCAGAGCATCATCAATCAACTGTCTGTAATGAAGATGGTGATTGAGGATGAACTTCAGTCCCTTCTGTTTTTGAGTTCTCTACCGAAAAGCTGGAAGACGTTGGTAGTATCGGTGATCAACTCCGCTCCTGATGGAGTTGTCACGATTAAGGCAGTCAAAAGCAGCTTGTTGAACGAGGAGATTCGACATAAGCAAGTAGAATCATCGCAGGACTCCGCTCTTGTGGCTTCCTACGGGAAGGAAAGAACCAAGTCACAGACGAGGACATGAGGGAGTTCTCGGAATCTTGTGATTGTGGACCGCAAGGAGGGCTGCTATCACTATGGCAAAAGGGGTCACATCAAGAGGAAATGCATGAAGCTCAAAGCTGAGAAGGCCAAATGCAAGGATGATCAGGAGGATCTTACATCTTTGGGAGATCTCATCATCGCAGCAACCGACGCAAAGTGTCATGTGTCATGATGATGACTAGGTCATTGACACGGGACATCGTATCACGCCATTCCATATAGGAGGATCTTCACGTCATATCGCGGTAGCAGGTTTGGGCGTGTGAAAATGGGCTATAAGGGGAAAGATGCAGTTGTAGGCATCAATGATATGTACTTGACAACAGAGCTTGGTGAGAAGCTCGTTCTCAAGGATATGCGACATGTACCGAGTTTGCGCTATAACTTAGTTTCGGTAGGGAGGCTGGCGGATGATGGCTATCACAGTTTATTTGGGGACAAAGATTGGATGCTTACGAAGGGTTCCAAATAGCTGGCTCGAGGAGATTTGTGTTATGGCATATACAGGCTCAAGCCACTAAGGTGTACAGACAGGCCATAGATACCGGATGGAGGATCGAGGAATATTCGACAGGAGGTGGATCGTCGAAAACATGTCTTGGAGGGGCATCGAAATACGTTGAGGGATATAGAGGATTCGATTCATCGAGATAAAGCGACGAATGGTGATGAGTCAAAGATTGAGGGTCAGTCTGTCGGTCCCATGACAGCTGGTCGGTCTCCAAGTGGGGGTTGCTTCACGGATCCAGTTTTGGCGACGGATGGTTTGCTAAAACTTCACGGAGTAATATTGGTTTCAGCAGTTCGAGGCCATGGAGGAGAACAAGGTTTGCATCGAACTCAATCTGAGGCAGGAGCATCATCATTCACACAGTTCAGGAGAAGCTATGGGTCATCAACGGCATGCACAGTGCGTGATATTCTGCTTGAGGACGTATGTGAATGGGGGAGCTTCAGGTTCGGACATGAAGGTAGACAGATTCAGGAGTTCGAATTCAAGGATAATCGCATCGTCCGCTTGGTTGGACCAGCCAAAGGGTGAAGAAGCTCGTTGGAACGTTAACATATTTTGGTGGAAGACGAAAGTCGGAGACATGCGACCAAGACTCACGGTGAGGCTGATCATCAGGGACTTCGGTCTTGGTCATGTCATCTATATCGGCAGGATCCCAGTAGTGCAGGAGGTGCTATACATGGCAGCTAGCATCGACGTGACGGTCGATGAACTGGAGATGACCGAAGATGCAAAGCAACTCGGGGGATCGAAGATCGATGGCATGGAGGAGCAGGACTTCTGTCACGGGGCGACAGGCATAGAGTCCAGCAGATGAACCATAGAGACAACACATCTCATCAGACTGAAGGAAAAGATTGTTGGAAATCAAGTCTGCTGAAGGGGGGCAGAGTTTGGTCCGAACTTGGTACCTGGTCGAGTTTAGGCCGAACTCGGTGTGGTATTCCAGAACCTTCGAACCGAACTCGATACGTGTTCGATGTCGGCAGCGGCTGCTCGAGTTTTAGAATTTTTATGTAATATTTTGGACCATTAGATGCTAGTGAACGACAATATCTTATGGTTGACTATTTTTAGTGTTTTCTAACCCTAAAATAGGTTTCTCGTCCTATAAATAGGAACGAGGGAGGAGGCACAAAGGAGAAGCACAAGTTGGAGATTCGGGGTGCTCGTCTACAAAAAATCTAAGAGAAAGCCCGTACTTTGCTCTTAGGACTTTGCCATCCAAGACAGAAGGAAGAAGGAGATCTAATCGATGATTCGTCAACTTCGGTTAGGGAGATTGCTACGGGTTGCTGAGTGATTTCAGTTATGATCTTCTGCTTTTCTTCTTAAGTGTGGTGAGGGGTTGAACCTATTAGGGCAAAGGGTTTCAACACTAGTTTTTGCAATCTTGTAATTTTATCTGAGTTATAAATGTTGGGATTTGTCGAGGTGACATAGTCACCGTCATATACTTGTCTTCATCTGTGCTTGGTGTTCATAGATTGGTTGGTCATCTCATGTGGGTTGGCAAAGCGCTTCTTTCGCTGCGCGACCAACAAGTGGTATTAGAGCGTACGTGTTCCCAATACTTCCAAACATGATTTTTTTTTTCTATAATTCTATACTTACTTCCACCGGACCACGTCGTGAGTTTGTTTAATTCCACCAGATGTCGTAACTCTTTTACATGGCCCCCCATCACTACCACCACCACCACCACCAGAGCAGTACTTTAGTTTGTACTTGTATTTAGTTTAGCTATTTAGTTTAGCTATGTTTAGCGACACTACTGGAATCACTAAATGTAAAAAGCTCTCATTGCTAAACGTTGCAAAAATTGGTACAAATATGCTGACATGGTAGACTTTGCCAGGTCATCATGGACGTCACTATTGAAAAACAAATACCGTCGATTTGTCAAATAATGACGTTTTACAGGATGTTGAATTGTCTTCATTTTTTTCATGTACATCACTGAACTGGTGGCGTTTAGCGATGTACTCTGCGATGTCGCTAAGGCAACGAACAATGATGTTTTTCTGTTTTCCGACTAGCAGATACGTGACCTTCCAAAAATATTGCTGATTAGGTTGCTAATATTTTTAGGCTATATTTTTTTTATGTGTTTAGCAATGTTTATTGGAGTCGCTAATACCATAAAATTTGTAGTGTGAAAAAAAGAAAAAATAATAATTATTAAACAAACTTTTTCTTACTTGTATAAGTTATCTCGAAACAAAACAACATATGAAAAGTACATTCGAAGACAACATTTACTAAATAAATTTCGTTGTTGTTTCTTAATTTTTAAAAAAAGAAGGGAAGTCTAATATCACGAAACTCCTACTTATGTTGAATTTAGAAAAAAAAATCAAAATATAATCTAACACAAGAAGCAATGAATAATCTTTTTACCTTCGCGCTAGAGATATACTCAGGTTCAAGGGCGTAAATATTCAAGGGTGGAACTACTCAAGGGCTGGGCTCCAGCCAGAGGTGCAACTACATGATCCTGAGGGGGTGCGTCAGATTTTCATTTTCATTTGAATTTTGTATTTGTTTTTTTATAGATTGTTGAATTTTAAATTTATTTATTCATTTATATTGATTGTATGCATACCTATTTGAACACAAGAAGTAATAACAGACTTGATAATAAACAAGAGCAATTGGGTAGTTTCAGGCATTTTCTAACTTCAAAGTATTAGACGATACCATTAACAGACATATTGATTATTGAAGAACTGGTAATCACAGATATCATGGCTCCTGCAGAGTTGGACATGGTGGCTTGTAAAAACCAACATAGCAGTTGTATATATATATATATATATATATATATATATATATATATATATATACACACACACACACACACACACAAACTTTTACTTTAGATTTCTCTAGTTCTCCATCTTCCAACTTTTGTACTTTAGTAGAAGTTTAATGCATGCACATTGGTTAAGAATGTCCAGTTAGCTTATATCAAGTAAGTACAATTTTTTATTTGAGCAAGATAGTTATGTCTATCGTGCTCCTATGAAATTTTTATAATTTTTTTAACATGTTTATCACTTAAATTTATACTGGACCGAAATACAAAAAAGGATCCATCATCATCGTATTAATACATTATTTGGATTGGTGTTATATAATGTTACTATTTGTATTAATTCATTAATAGTTATGAAATATAAGTAGTAATATATGGAAATAAGAAATATATTTATTATAATTTATTTATTTTAATAGTAAGTGTTGCATTATAATGATAAAAATTTGACTACGCCACTGTCTCCAGTCCAGCACAAAAAAAAAATATTTTTAGTTTTTTCTTTCATATAAGTTAGCCTACATCTCAGTCCTATCCGAGCTCAGATGGGTCGTCCATGCTCGTGTTACTTTTCAAATTTAGACAGTTAAAAGTAAACATTATTAAATCCAATAGCAGCCTAAAATTAAAACCGTCATAAGCACTGTGACAAGAACATCCAGCTTTAAGGTGCTCAGCTGGCTCCGTCCATGCACCAATTTTGTACCTATGAACCACAAAATATCCATCCCATCTTAACCCTACACTATCTTTTGACCATATTAATTCCTATCCATAAATTGATATATGAATGCTGTGAATGTGACCAAAACACTTTGCGTGAAGCTGAACAAGATCGCACATCGTCAGCACATTTGGATCCATTCTTCCTTGAAACCGTCCGGTTTGTACTTGGCGTACTCTTTTTTTAGTTTGTCAACTTCCTCCTTTACGTGCGCTCCACACTATTCTCTTCTTCCGTTTCGATCTTGCCCCGCCGCTAACTCTCATGAGTGAACCACCGTGTCTCTGGAGGGGAGGGGAAAACTGTTGTTATG
The DNA here is from genome assembly GCA_036927795.1 of Iris macrosiphon. Classification (NCBI taxonomy): domain Eukaryota; kingdom Viridiplantae; phylum Streptophyta; class Magnoliopsida; order Asparagales; family Iridaceae; genus Iris; species Iris macrosiphon. The sequence goes on along the minus strand of JAYESA010000001.1, from coordinate 113,693,447 downwards.
TTAGACAACCTGTTGACATCATCTCCTTCCATTCACTGCCACATGGAAAGCTTCTCAACACAAATGTTACACGTATACGGGCCATTCCTTCCTCGCACCCGCGGGACAAGCGCCGAGGCGCGGTGATGCGCGTCCGGTGCGCCGTGGCGCGGTGGTTAGCGTCCGGGACTTTCGGCTACGGGGGCGAGGCGGTGGTCCAGGCAGCCCCCTCGGGGGGCCGGGACGTGACATAATGGTATCAGAGCGGAATCGATCTCTTGGCCCAATCCGTTGCTATGACTCTGAGATATTATCAATATGGTATTGCAATAGAGCGTTCCATACAATAAGTCCATAGATATTCTCAAAGTGCAAATGTTTTCAGGACTTGAATTGCTTGATTGTTTCGATTGAGTACGGCGAGGGATGAGGACTATCGCTACTCGGAATATCGAGAAGTTTATCATTGAAGTTTCGAGGACAAAACTTTTTGTTGGTTGGTAAGTATGTAATGCCCCGCTCAGCGTCGGCATTATGTATCAAGGTGAGTGGGCAGAACTTCGTTCTCTGATTCTTGTACGCCTTAATAATAATCTGAGTTTTTACTTGCAATATTTTCATAAGAGAATGATAGAACCGGCCTTGCATGTTAATGAACGAACTCACCTAGCTTGTCTTTCACTACCAGAAAAAGTCAATTTAGCGACGTAAAAAAACGTCGCTAAATGACAAAAAAAGTCGCTAATCACTTTTAGCGACATAATTAGCGACGTTTTGAAGAAGTCGGAACTCAGCTAGTCGCTGAAAGGAAAAACGTCGCTAAACGTCGCTATACCGACGTTTTTTAGCGACATAAATGTGTCGCTAAATTAGCGACGTTTAGCGACGCAACGTCGCTAATTACCGACGTGTTGGTACGTCGCTAAACGTCGCTAATTAGCGACTTAAATAGCGACGTTACAGCGACGTCTTCAATGACCTGGCAATAATGCCATGTCAGCAATTAGCGACGTTGTTAGCGACGTTTAGCGACGTTTTTAGCGACGTCATTAGCGACGTATAGAAACGTCGCTAATTAGCGACGTATTTAGCGACGTATATTAACGTCGCTAAACGTCGCTAAAAATATCGCTAATTGTACAATAAAAAAATAAAAAAAATTAATACTGAATTGTTTCCAAACTATTATTCCTGCAGTTTATTAATTCATAATCTGTACAAATAGACCCGGAGCAACCCTCCGTTGAATTTTCTGGGTTTGCCGACCCCCTTGGGTTGAACACTCAACACCGGTAAATTAACATATATTTAATATGAATAATATAATAAAATTTGAAGAAAATAAATATCTAGCAAATATCATCGTAAAGAATACAGCAAATATATATCCATACAATGAGTCTCATCCTAAATAATACAAAGAATACAAATATCCAGCAACTATACTACTGCGGATCTGCAGGAGGATGACCACTGGCGCACAAGAAGGATAAGAACAGATCATACTGCTCCCGTGAAATCGACACCGATGTCGATGGAGAAGGCAGTGACGTCGGTGGAGCCTGTGTCGATGTAGGCGCACTAGGAGGACGTATCAGCTCCAAGTCTGCGAGTCGCTGGTTGTAAGAATCCATGGTAGACAACAGCCTCGTACTGCTATGAACCATTAAATCCTGTATCATCGTCAGCCTCTCGCCCATGGATAGCTGTGATTCCTGCAGCTCCGTCACGTTGCGCTCTGTCGAGACTCTAAGATCATTTGTCAAATCTCGGAGCTCCGTGATGCTGCGGTTGAGCATATCGAATCGTGCGATGAGCGTCAGATCGTCCGCCTGCGGCTGGGACCGGGGCTGCTCCTCCATCCTTCGTAGTAACTGGTCACGGAGAGACGCAATCTGACGATCAACGGCCTCCTGGACTCTGGCCGACGACTGCGAGGGCTATGGGGAATGCGCATTTGTCGGGGAGGCCCTAGATGACTGCGTCATAACCAGGGCGCTATAGAATCCCGTACCATAGTACGTACCCCTCTAGAGACCACCAACTGCGGTCACCCACAGGTCGCCCGCCGACGGAGCTAGAGCGGGCTGCGAGGAAGTACCAGCCTCTCCAACTGTAGGTGCACTAGTAGTCGCCCGCTCACACAGCCTAAGATATTCGGACTAGAAAAGTTTGGAAACTCGATAATTGCCTAAGTTATATTAAAATTAACACAAAGTAAAGTAATACTTACATAGGTCTGCGAGGCCCTCTCATCAATGAGATTTCCGTCCTTGCGATAGGTGGCCAAGAAGACGGTGACCATGTTTGCATCCCCACCCCTCTGTACCTGTTAAAAATATATTATTTAGTACTAAACTTAAATATTTTTTCCTACTACCATTTTATCATACTTACATTAAAATAATATATCTTAAATAAAAAATATACCAAACGACGGAAATATTTCATCATCGGAATCGAGCCACCACACCACTTGGCAGCATTTCGCCTAGCCGTCTTGGCCTTCTCAGACCTTTCCTTGTAGCTCGGATCGTCGAATCTATCACTCATCGCAGTCCACTACTCAGGTGTGATCCAACCTTGGATCGGTTTTCCAGCATGATCACGAGCCTTCTGGTCATCCAGAGCATCACGGATAAGCTTGGCGGCAACGGTAGGAAACAACCGCTCGATCAACTCAGCCCGTTGTGGAGGATAGAAATACATTTGCTACAAAAAATAATTTAGTAAGTGAGCATCACAGATAAGTTATATAATATGCATAAATTAGAGGATTTATATAATATACTTTTACCTGGAAGTGCGCAAACAAGAATGCCTTCCTCTCCTCCGGAGCTTCAGAGTAGTTGATCCAAGGGCCACCATAGTTGTTCCTCAGAAATAGGCCCAGGCGTCTCTGAACCGACGATGGACGATATCTATACAGAGATAATTATTTTGATCGAAAAAGTCAATATATGATGAATAGAAAAATACACGATATATATGATGCTAAACCATCTAATTGACTTACTTTGTACCGTCGGCCCAAATCTCTGTCCTCGTCTCCTCCGGAGGTGCGCATGGAGGATCTGGCTGATGCTGGGACAACGTCGGCACGACCTTCTCTACGTGCTCATCTGTCTCCATGGTTCCGTCAGCAGGAGGAACGCTGGACGAGGGAGTACTATAACGCCTGGAACTACTCGTCCCAGGAGTGATACCACGTGACGTCGTCGTAGTCGGAGATGTGACTGATCGATATACTGGAGTACTGGACGACGACGATCCGGAACCAACAGTAGGCAGTACCGGAGGAGCACTTTGTCTACCTCGGGACCTGCCGAATCCTTCGCGTCGTCCTGTCATACCTGATAACAACATATGATGAGTAAAGAAAAACACAAATATATAGTACATTCTACAGTCAAATTGTGATGCATATCTCACAACATTCTACAGTCAAAATATAATACATATATTCGTTAAAATAGTACATTCTACAATCAAAATATAGTTATATTCTACAGGCAAAATATTTTATTTTCAATCATCTTCAGAAAATTTATCTTGTTCGCCTTCCTCGTCCTCCTCTTCCTCTTCCTCTTCCTCCTCCTCGTCTTCACTTTCATCTACTTCGTCTTTGTCTTCGTCTTCCTCTTCGAATAATTCTATATCTTCTACATTATTACTCGTGTAATGAGTAACTTTCGTTGAGTCCACATCTACAATATTTGTTACAAGAGGTAGATCGTCCTCCTGATAATCTATTTCGTCAATGTCAAAGGTATTTCTAGCTTTAGTCTTGCATACTGCCCACCAATCTGACCTTGCTGTCCCTCGTCTAGGATAAGTTGTGAAGTACATGAGTTGAGCCTGACTTGATAGGACAAATGGTTCGTAGCCTTGATATCTACGCTTGTAGTTTATATCCACAAGGCCATGCTTGTCAATTTTCCAACCTTGATCTTGAATCGGATCGAACCATTCACACTTGAATAGCACGATATTAGTAGGTTATGTGCCATAATTATATGTCAACTCCACAATCTCTCGTAAGATGCCAAAGAAATCAGTGCCTGGATCGACGTCTTTGTAGTTTGAAGGTTCGATACGCAAATAACTAATTTTCATGGAATCAAGATCCAGAATGCTGTCTCTAATAGGAGCATTTGTTGACTTGAACCTAAACCCATTCACACAGAAACTTAGCCATATTTTAACGGCAGTAATTGGTCCCTTGGCTAGAGTTCTAATAGATTCAGTCTCGGGTGTTATTAGACGATCGACCTAAATACCAAAGTAGCGATAGTAAGTTATTTGTTTTGCAAGTGCAGAAATAAAAAGTAATTACCAAGCAGCTTATATATGTGCTCAACCAAGAAGGAAAATGGTATCTCATTTCTTGTTCTACTTCTTCGTCTGTTATGTAGGGTCTAACCGACCTCAACTCATCATTATATGTGCTGAAAAACAATGAAGCAACTTTTGATTAGTAGAATAAAAGTAGCTTATACTATTATATTAAGATGATATAAACGTGGACGTATTAGTTACTTACCCGTCTAGCTTCTCTATTTCATCCTCGTCGCAATTGAGTAATATATACAACTGAGCAACCCTTAGCTCGTTGTCATTCAAATATCTCTTCTTTATTTTCCCCGAAGGCTTTCCGGACGCATTGAATACTTTGAGTATTGCATCATTAGATTCCTAATATCCGTCGTCATTTTTCGGAGCTTTCGTTCTATTAGTAGCAACATGAGGTTTGAAATACGTCGAGCAAAAGTTTGTAATCTCCTCGAGAACATAAGCTTCACAAATAGAGCCCTCAACCCGTGCCTTGTTTTCACCTTTCTCTTTAGGTGATTCAGATGCCGCTCGAAGGGGTATACCTTAATATTAACTAGTATAACATCATACTTCACCACCTTGCATTGGTACACATCTCATGATACCACACTACGTACATTAACCCCAGACTCATATCACTCTACCTATACACTAATATACCCTCAACTAATATCTTAACTGCTATTCTACCTAAAGTTTGGTCCTCATACTTACCAATGTCTTAGGATTCCAGATACCTACTAACCATATAATACCCCATACTAAGTCATTCCATGTTCCCATACATATCTCATATACTAACACACCTGACATAAACTCACCCACATACATTCTCATATTTGAATACATAAATGAACACTGATACACCTATACCTCTAACACCGGCACTGCTGTTAACTGGTTGTAGTGCGCCTCTACATAAACTTGACACTGGAATGAACCTACAATAGTTTGCACACACACCTAATACCCAATATCTTGATACTTGGTATCTCATATTTCTAGCACTCTTGACACTAGGCCACTTACCTAGGATACTCAATTACCTAGTGTCATAACTCATATCTTAGTACCTATACCTAGATTCCAATACCTAAACTCAAGGATACCCCTCTTGGTATGCTAGACTCACATATATTCCTCATAACTTACTCAATACACCTGTACTAGCACCCTAAACAATCCCTCACACTTAGCACTCCACTCGAATCCTTCTAACCTATTGTTCCTTCCAGACTTCGACTGCCTGAGCTCTGCAATCCCTTCTATTGCTGCTACATACAATACTTCCATAACAACACACTTCCTTAGGCAGTTTCTAGATGCAACAAGCAGTTGCTACTGCACGGGGTATTAGAATTTACTTTGTGGGTTTAACTTAAGAGTTCACCACCTCTGATACCTCTTGAATCACCCTTAAAAGTGTTTTATGTTTTTCAAACATTACTCTAGACACATATCCATATACCCCATAATCCCAACTTCAGGCCCCAATGCCAACAGCTCAACTCCTTCCAACTACATTCCATATGCAGTCCCCTAGCACTGTTGCTTGCTGTTCTAAGATGTGCAAGGGCACATCTCAGTGCAATACTGCAGGCCTAACTCGATACTCCCCCCTTCAATACTAAACTCGAGCCCCTAATAACCCTCTGCCTGCACTGACTTCCCTCCCCCACAACTAATACACAAATCAGTTCCAATCCTGCACTCATACAACCCTCTCCACACACATGCACATACACTTGCCCCCATCTAGACTCATTATCTAAATCTTGGTATCCATGTTACCTTGATTCTCCCTATGACACAATACTCTAATTCGATACCTCAATACTTAACTGATACTTAAAGTTCAACAACAAACTTTATTCTCCACCCAAACTCATATCCATCCTAGCACTCGTGTACATGAAATCTGCAGTAATGGATGTTACCTTCTTGCTAAAGAATTGACACAGCCCCTCTACTCTCTGCTATCTGCCAAGGCCTGAGCAGACCCCTTACCTCGAGCAGCTGCAGGAACCTTCCCTCTCTCTCCAAGTTCCTGCTGTCAAACACAGGTAACTCATCCATCATACCAACATACTCAATACTACCCTATACATATGTAGACCCACATCAACACACACAAAATACACTACTGCACATGATACACTACCTAAACAACTTGGTTTGTACACTGATACCCATCTATACTCTTTAAGTTTTGCATACACCAAATTCAAAAATTAACGTGTCGTGTCGTATCATGTTGTGTTGTGTCGTGTCTGTGTTAGAGAGAAAGAGAGAGACAGAGAAAGGAGACAGAGAAAGGAGCTCGCCGAGGAGGGGAGCCGGAGGAAGGACGCCGGAGGGAGAAGGGGAGCCGGAGGAAGGAGGCTCTGACGGCAGAGGGGGGAGGACGCGGCCGGAGGGGGATCGCCGGGAGGGAGGAGGGGACGCCGGAGGGAGGAGGGGAGCCGGAGGGGGAGGACGCGGCCGAGGGGGATCGCCGGAGGGAGGAAGGAGGAGCGAGCGGGTTTAAAATTTGGCAGAGGGAGAGGGATCTGATCGAAGGAAATGGGGAAAATCAACCCTAAATGAAAAAAATTAGCGACGTATTTAGCGACACCAATAATGACATCGCTAATTAGTGACGTCTTTAGCGACGCCAATAATGACGTCGCTAATTAGCGACATCGTTAACGTCGCTAATGACATCGCTAAATTTCTAATAATAGATACGTCGCTAAATACGTCGCTAAATATCGCTAAATGAAACATATTAGCGACGTTTAGTGACCTTAATTAAACTTATAGCGACTAATCTTTTAAAAACTGAATAAAAGTGGCTAAACGTCGCTAAATATCGCCAATTAGCGATGTCTAGCGACGTTTTTACATGGAGTCGCTAATTTATATTGTATTAGCGACATTTTTTGTTGATGTCGCTAATCCCGCTTATTCTAGTAGTATTTGAAACGAACAAGTCTGCTTAACTAAGAATCCTGAAACGCTTGTCTAAGAGTGCAAGAACATGTTCACTATCGCCTATGCTCCGAGCGAACCATATCGTGTGCCTGAATGTGTTCAAATGATAAGGCGGCTTGCCCCCACAACAAGAATATAGTCTCTGATGGTTCGTCTCGTCTGCATACTAAAGTTTATTTGATAGTGTTTTCATGCATTCGCATCGATCGGACAATGGCCATTGGTGGAGAGCTGAACTGCATGTGTCACACTCCACCATGGATAACAGCTGCCAATAGCATCAGATAAAGAGTCATTGGTTAGCTGGATCAACCGCTGTCGATCCTGAGATACTCGGGGACCGCCCAGCATATAACTAGTTCATTGTGTTGGATTGAATAGAGGACTAAGCCACAGAGTCGCACAGATTGTCCGAGTGCAGCAGAATTATAAACACATAGGCGATTCAGTGAACTTGTTACCAAATCGCCTATGCGTTTATAATTCTGTTGCACTCGGACAATCTGTGCGACTCTGTGGCTTATTTGCCTCAAACGAGTATTCTCTACTGAGCAAAGCGGGTCGGGACATTGCACTTTTGCCATTTGAATCGGCAGTTCGCTTGAGCGGAACTGGGTGATACATCATACCCAACTCAGAAAAAGTCTCATCCTCGAGACTTACTGAGGACAAGCCATACTAATGCATTATGGAATTTATCCCAAGCGTAGCAATCGGTACCACTAAATCCAATTGAACATAATCTCCTACTCGGTTCTTTCGTCGTGTTGCGTGTATGTTGAGTCTGTCTCATTTGCGCCTTAGAGCGGGACATATTGCTTAACGCGGAGTACGTTTCAATCAATCATGATTGACGATCTAAGGCTGAGGCAAACATATACAAGTCGTTATGCTTGTTCATTTGGATATTCACTTGTACTAGCATTGAGAGATCAGCATATCGCGAGTCTGGATCGTAAAATGTTACACGTATATATATATATATATATATATATATATATATATATATATATATATATATATATATATATATATATATATATATATATATAACGGGATATGAGCTATAGGCTCATATTCTTATATGAGTCATTCACACGTGGACCAATAGTAAAGGATTACTATATTCCATGTGCATCCATGTGCACTAGTACATTCCATTCCAATTGGTCCAGATGTGCATTGGTTCATGTAGGAATATGAGCCTATGGCTCATATCTTTTTTTTCTATATATATATATATATATATATATATATATATATATATATATATATATATATATATATGAACACTATGTCTCATATTTCGTTTACTCATATATATATATTATCTTTTTTGTTGGGGATTCCCCGGAATAAATCGTCGAATCTTCCTTTGCTTCTTACTTGCCTGAGGCTTATGCCTTCCTCATATAAAATATCTTCAGGTCTCTATAGATCCCATTAAATTTAATTCAAAGGAGGAACCTTGTAGAGATCATATCCATTCTTATCAAAGAAGAACATGTTAGGTTAAGGATTTACCCGGTGTAACTGGAATTTGCAGATCCAATGTCACATTCAGTAAAAATTTATAATACATGTAAAGTGTGTACTCAATGTGTACGAGCTTTTCCCACAGATGTATTGGAAATAATACCTTGGGACGGATGTAAAGCTAAGCAAAAATGCTTTCGCCCCAAACGACGACTGCTTAGGTTGTAAGAGATGCGAATCCGCTTGTCCAACAGATTTTTTGAGTGTCCGTGTTTATTTATAGTATGAAACAACTCACAGCATGGGTCTATCTTATTGATACGTTATAAAAAACTCCACTTGAATCATTTGATTCCTTTTTACCGACAAAAACTTGTTACTCGAAAAATATATTATCTCGAGCAACGGACTTTTTGGTCAATCAATCTGTATCTTGTCTTTATCACGAGTTATTTTCCTTAGTTAACAATACTTGTTGTTTTGCCGATATTCGCGGGTTCTTCAATTTTATTTTTTTTCACATAGGGGAAATAAGGCATTTCGGTGGTATACTATATGTATATGCTTGCTTGAACTCCTTCTAACAACCTACGTATTCTGTTATACGGGTATCCAAAGTACGAAAGAGATGGATGTTTGTTGTCCCAACCATTCTTGCTAGTCTTATAAAACCCCTCAAATTTTTTAGGTAGATTTGGTATAGTGAGAATTTTGGTTTAGCTTCAGGTTGATTAAGGATTAGAAATTAGGAATTTTGTAGACTAGTTCTTTAATTTTAAACTCTTGGTGTAACTTACCGTTGCTGCAATATTTAGAGCACAACAATAGCGTTTACTTCCCAACAAATTATTGCACTATTGATATGACAAGCCAACCTAGGCACTAGCCATTTCTGTCACTCACAAACATACTCTCTTGTGCTCTATTTTAATTGCACAACTTTCGAGTCACAAAAATTAATTCTTTTATCCTATGCCTTTTACCTATGTTATTGCCATCGATTTGGGGACACAAACTCAATCCGTTTTGCCTAACTAATTTAAGGACCCAAGACTAACATTATGCCTACACCATCCAAGACATTTGTGTCATTCCAATTGAGACCCCATGTACTCCCGTTTTATTTAAGAGCACATATGACACAACTTTTATTTAAATTGGTGAAACTGACTTAACTTAACCCCAACTTAACCCTCATACCCAATCATGAGGCTCATACAAAAAACACACACCCTCTCCATCCTACAAAACACCAAACATTAATTTTCCACATCAAATCCTCACTCTTTTTCCTTTATTTGTAAACCCCAAATTTTTAAGGGACTCAAATGCAAAGGGGTTGCTAGGTGTCAAACTCCTATTAGTGCAAATCAAATGGAGAAACCCTCATCCTCATGTGACTGGTCACCTTACCCTCTTCTCTCACCCTTGTATAGTACTATTCACTCATGCTAAATTCTAGCCCTTGATTCAATCTCCCCCTATCACAACCACCCATTCCCCTCTATTTTAACACACACACACACACTCACCCATCCCTATGTGACCGGCCCAAATCCCTAGGAAACCCATTTTCACTCACCTCACTCCCTCTCCTCCCCTTCCTCACTCACAGCAGAAATCCTTCCCTATATTCTTCTTCTTCTCCTCCCATCCTCCATTCTTCTTCTTCTCCTCCCATTCTCCATTCTTCTTCTTCTTCACCTTTATTTTCTTCATCTTCTTCTTCTTTCTTAACCTTCGGCCACCATCACCACTACCATCCCCACTATTGAGCACTACTACCCTCACCACCACCGAGCACCTTACCTCCCTACTATAGCAGCGACCACCACCATTGCCACCATCGTCAGCTGTCACCACACCACCGCCACGACCTTACGATAACACCACCACCATCTTCATCACACCACCACCACTATTTCCACTACCACCAGCTGCCACCAACACCACCACCACCATGACCTGACCACCACTGGCACCACCTTACGATACCACCACCACCGAGCATCACCACCATCACCAACACCGAGCACCACTACCATTCCCATCACCTTCTCACCATTCTCACCACCACCACCATCACAACCATCACCACCACCGATCACCACTGACCACCACCCCAGTCCGTTGGAAGGCGACAACGCAAAGCTAACGGACAGAGGTGTTGATGACTGCAAATAACTGGATCGAAAGACTGTTGGATTCATTCGCTAATGGCTGGACGACTCGGTATTTCACCACGTATCCATGGAGAGTCCTGTAAAAGCATTGTAGGAGAAGTTGCATTAGTTGTACAAAAGGAAGACGACAGACAACAAGACATACCAACTCGAAGTACACGGAGGGTGCAACTGTGGCACAACATCTGAACGAGGTCCAGGGCATCATCAATCAGCTGTCTGTGATGAAGATGGTGATTGAGGATGAACTTCAGTCCCTTCTGCTTTTGAGTTCTTTGCCGAAAAGTTGGGAGACATTGGTGGTATCGGTGAGCAACTCCTCTCCTGATGGAGTTGTCACGATTGAGGCAGTCAAAAGCAGCTTGTTGAACGAGGAGATCCGACATAAACAAGTAGAATCATCGCAGGAGTCCGCTCTTGTGGCTTCCTACGGGAAGGGAAGACCCAAGTCACAGACGAGGACATGAGGGAGTTCTCGGGATCTTGCAACTGTGGACCGCAAGGAGGGATGCTATCACTGTGGCAAAAGGGGTCACATCAAGAGGAACTGCATAAAGCTCAAAGCAGAGAAGGCCAAATGCAAGGATGATCAGGAGCATCTTACATCTTTGGGAGATCTCATCATCGCAGCAACCGGAAAAAAAATCTTGTGTCATGTGTCATGATGATGACTGGGTCATTGACACGGGGCGTCGTATCATGCCACTCCATATAGGAGGATCTTCACGTCATACCGCGGTAGCAGGTTTGGGCGTGTGAAAATAGGCTATAAGGGGACGATGCAATTGTAGGCATCAGTGATATGTAGTTGACAACAGAGCTTGGTGAGAAGCTCGTTCTCAAGGATATGCGACATGTACCGAGTTTGTGCTATAACTTAGTTTCGGTAGGGAAGCTGGCGGATGATGGCTATCACAGTTTGTTTGGGGACAAAGATTGGATGCTTACGAAGGGTTCCCAATAGCTGGCTCAAGGAGATTTGTGTTATGGCATGTACAGGCTTAAGCCACTGAGGTGTACAAACAGGCCACAGACACCGGATGGAGGCTTGAAGAATATTCGATAGGAGGTGGATCGTCAGAAACTTGTCTTGGAGGGGCATCAAAATAGTTTGAGGGATATAAAGGATTCGATTCATCGAGGTAAAGTGACGAATGGTGATGAGTCAAAGATTGAGGGTCAGTATGTCGGTCCCATGACATCTGGTCGTTCTCCAAGTGGGGGTTGCTTCATGGATCCAGTTTTGGCGACGGATGGTTTGCCAAAACTTCACAGAGTAATATTGGTTTTAGTAGTTCGAGGCCATGGAGGAGATCAAGGTTTGCATCGAACTCAATCTGAGGCAGGAGCATCATCATTCACACAGTTCAGGAGAAGCTATGGGTCATCAACGGCATGCACAGTGCGAGATATTCTGCTCGAGGATGCATGCGTATGGGGGAGCTTCAGGTTCGGACATGAAGGTAGGAAGATTCAGGAGTTCGAATTCCAGGACAATCGCACCGTCCGCTTGGTTGGACCAGCTAAGTGTGAAGAAGCTCGTCGGAACGTTAACACATTTTGGTGGAAGACAAAAGTCGGGGACATGCAGCCAAGACTCACGGTGAGGCTGATCATCAGGGACTTCGGTCTTGGTCATATCATCGATATCGGCAGGATCCCAGTAGTGTAGGAGGTGCTATACATGGCAGCTAGCATCGACGTGACGGTCGATGAACTGGAGATGACGAAAGATGCAAAGCAACTCGGGGGATCGAAGATCGGTGGCATGGAGGAGCAGGACTTCTGTCACGGGGCGACAGGCGTAGAGTCCAGTTGAGGAGCCATAGAGCCAACACCTCTCATCAGACTGGAGGGAAAGATTATTGGAAATCAAGTCTGCTGAAGGGGGCAGAGTTTGGTCCGAACTCGGTACCTGGTCGAGTTTAGGCCGAACTCGGTGTGGTATTCCAGAACCTTCGAACCGAATTCGGTACGTGTTCGATGTCGGCAGCGGCTGCTCGAGTTTTGGAATTTTTATGTTATATTTTGGACCGTTAGCTGCTAGTGAACGACTGTATCTCATGGTTGGCTATTTTTAGTATTTTCTAACCCTAAAATAGGTTTCTTATCCTATAAATAGGAACGAGGGTGGAGGCTCAAAGGAGAAGCACAAGTTGGAGATTCGGGGTGCTCGTCTACAGGAAATCTAAGAGAACGCCCGTGCTTTGCTCTTAGGACTTCGCCATCCAAGACAAAAGGAAGAAGGAGATCTAATCGATGATTCGTCAACTTCGGTTAGGGAGATTGCTATGGGTTGGTGAGTGATTTCAGTTATAATCTTCTGCTTTTCTTCTTGAGTGTGGTGAGGAGGTTGAACCTATTAGGGCAAAGGGTTTCAACACTAGTTTTTACAATCTTGTAATTTCATCTGAGTTATAAAGGTTGGGATTTGTCCAGGTGACATAGTCACCGTCATATACTTGTCTTTATTTCTGCTTGGTGTTCGTAGATTGGTTGATCATCTCAGGTGGGTTGGCAAAGCGCTTCTTCCGCTGCGCGACCAACACGTGGTATCAGAGCGTACGTGTTCCCAATACTTCCAAACATGATATTTTTTCTATAATTCTATACTTACTTCCACCGGACCACGTCGTGAGTTTGTTTAATTCCACCAGATGTCGTAACTCTTTTACATGGCCCCCCATCACCACCACTACCACCACCACCACCACCAGAGCAGTACTTTAGTTTGTACTTGTATTTAGTTTAGCTATTTAGTTTAGCGACACTACTGGAATCACAAAATGCAAAAAGCTCTCATTGCTAAACGTTCTAAAAATTGGTACAAATATGCTGACATGGTAGACTTTGCTAGGTCATCATGGACGTAACTATTGAAAAACAAATATCGTCGATTTGTCAAATAATGACGTTTTACAGGATGTTGAATTGTCTTCATTTTTTTCATGTACATCACTGAACTGGTGACGTTTAGCGATGTACTCTGCGATGTCGCTAAGGCAACGAACAACGATGTTTTTGTGTTTTCCGACTAGCAGATACGTGACCTTCCAAAAATATTGCTGATTAGGTTGCTAATCTTTTTAGGCTATATTTTTTTTATGTGTTTAGCAATGTTTATTGGAGTCGCTAATACCATAAAATTTGTAGTGTGAAAAAAAGAAAAAATAATAATTATTAAACAAACTTTTTCTTGCTTCCATAAGTTATCTCGAAACAAAACAACATATGAAAAGTATATTCGAAGACAACATCTACTAAATAAATTTCGTTGTTGTTTCGTAATTTTTTAAAAAAGAAGGGAAGTCTAATATCACGAAACTCCTACTTATGTTGAATTTAGAAAAAAAAAATCAAAATATAATCTAACACAAGAAGCAATGAATAATCTTTTTACCTTCGCACTAGAGATATACTCAGGTTCAAGGGCGTAACTATTCAAGGGTGGAATTACTCAAGGGCTGGGTTCCTGCCAGAGGTGCAACTACATGACCCTGAGGGGGTGCGTCGGATTTTGATTTGAATTTTGTTTTTGTTTTTTATAGATTGTTGAATTTTAAATTTATTTACTTATATTGATTGTATGCATACCTATTTGAACACATGAAGTAATAACAGACTTGATAATAAACAAGAGCAATTGGGTAGTTTCAGGCATTTTATAACTTCAAAGTATTAGACGATATCATTAACAGACATGTTGATTATTGAAGAACTGGTAATCACACAGATATCATGTCTCCTGCAAAGTTGGACATGGTGGCTGGTAAAAACCAACATAGCAGTTGTATATATATATATATATATATATATATATATATATATATATATATATATATATATACACACACACACACAAGCTTTTACTTTAGATTTCTCTAGTTCTCTATCTTACAACTTTTGTACTTTAGTAGAAGTTTGTACTTTAGTAGAAGTTTAATGCATGCACATTGGTTAAGAATGTCCAGTTAGCTTATATCAAGTAAGTACAATTTTTTATTTGAGCAACATAGTTATGTCTATCGTGCTCCTATGAAATTTTTATAACATGTTTATCACTTAAATTCATACTGGACCGAAATACAAAAAAGGATCCATCCTCACCGTATTAATACATTATTTGGATTGGTGTTATATAATGTTTCTATTCGTATTAATTCATTAATAGTTATGACATATAGTATGAACATATGGGAGTAAGATATATATTTATTATAATTTATTATTTTTAATAGTAGATGTTGCATCACAATGATAAAAATTTGACAACCCCACTGACTCCAGTCCAGCCCAAAAAAATATTTTTTCTTATTTTTTTTTCCTTCATATTAGTTAGCATACATCTCAGTCCTATCCGAGCTCAGATGGCTCCGTCCATGCTCGTGTTACTTTACAAATTTAGACAGTTAAAAGTAAACATTATTAAATCCAATAGCAGCCTAAAATTAAAACCGTCATAAGCACTGTGACAAGAACATCCAGCTTTAAGGAGCTCAGCTGGCTTCGTCCATGCATCTATTTTGTCCCTATGAACCACAAAATATCCATCCCATCTTAACCCTACTTATCATTTGACCATATTAATTCCTATCCATAAATTGATATATGAATGCTGTGAATGTGACCAAAACACTATGCGTGAAGCAAAACACGATCACACATCGTCAGCACATTTGGATCCATTCTTCCTTGAAACCGTCCGGTTTGTACTTGGCGTACTCTTATTTTGGTTTGTCGACTTCCTCCTTTACGTGCGCTCCACACTATTCTCTTCTTCCGTTTCGATCTTGTCCCGCCGCTAACTCTCATGACTGAACCACCTTGTCAATGGAGGGGAGGGGAAAACTGTTGTTATGTTAGACAACCTGTTGACATCATCTCCTTCCATTCACTGCCACATGGAAAGCTTCTCAACACAAAAGCTTCTCACTTCTCAACACAAAAGCTTCTCAACATATATATATATATATATATATATATATATATATAGGAGAATGACTTCTGTCGTGGAGCGACATGCATAGAGTCCAGTTGAGGAGCCATGGAGCCAACACCTCTCATCAGACTGGAGGGAAAGATTGCTGAAGGGGGGCAGAGTTTGGTCCGAACTCGGTACCTGTTCGAGTTTAGGCCGAACTCGGTGTGGTGTTCCAGAACCTTCGAACCGAACTCGGTACGTGTTCGATATCGGCAGCGGCTACTCAAGTTTTGGAATTTTTATGTTATATTTTAGACCGTTAGATGCTAGTGGACGGTTGTATCTTATGGTTGGCTATTTTAAGGGTTTCCTAACCCTAAAATAGGTTTCTCATCCTATAAATAGGAAGAAGGGTGGAGGCATAAAGGAGAAGCACAAGTTGGAGATTCGGGGTGCTCGTCTACAGGAAATCTAAGAGAAAGTCCGTGCTTTGCTTTTAGGACTTCGCCATCCAAGACAGAAGGAAGAAGAAGATCTAATCGAGAATTCGTCAGCTTCGGTTAAGGAGATTGCTACGGGTTGGTGAGTAATTTCAGTTATAATCTTCTGCTTTTCTTCTTGAGTGTGGTGAGGGGGTTGAACCTATTAGGGCAAAGGGTTTCGACATTAGTTTTTGCAATCTTGTAATTTCATCTGAGTTATAAAGGTTGAAATTTGTCCAGGTGACGTAGTCACCGCTATATACTTGCCTTCATCCGTGCTTGGTGTTCGTAGATTGGTTGGTCATATCAGGTGGGTTGGTAAAGTGCTTCTTCCGCGGACCAACACGTGGTATCAGAGCGTACGTGTTCCCAACACTTCCAAACATGATATTTTTTTCTATAATTCTATACTTACTTCCACCGGACCACGTCGTGAGTTTGTTTAATTCCACCAGATGTCGTAACTCTTTTACATGGCCCCCTATCACCACCACCACCACCACCACCACCACCACCACCAGAGCAGTACTTTAGTTTGTACTTATATTTAGTTTAGCTATTTAGTTTAGCTATATTTAGCGACACTACTGGAATCACTAAATGCAAAAAGCTCTCATTGCTAAACGTTGAAAAATTGGTACAAATATGCTGACATTGTAGACTTTGCTAGGTCATCATGGACGTCACTATTGAAAAACAAATTTGTCAAATAATGACGTTTTACAGGATGTTGAATTGTCTTCATTTTTTTCATGTATATCACTGAACTGGTGACGTTTAGCAATGTACTCTGCGATGTCGCTAAGGCAACGAACAACGATGTTTTTGTGTTTTCCGACTAGCAGATACGTGACCTTCCAAAAACATTGCTGATTAGGTTGCTAATCTTTTTAAGCTATATATTTTTTATGTGTTTAGCAACGTTTATTGGAGTCGCTAATACCATAAAATTTGTAGTGTGAAAAAAAGGAACAAAAATAATTATTAAACAAACTTTTTCTTGCTTCCATAAGTTATCTCGAAACAAAACAACATATGAAAAGTATATTCGAAGACAACATTTACTAAATAAATTTTGTTGTTGTTTCTTAATTTTTTAAAAAAGAAGGGAAGTCTAGTATTAGGAAACCCCTACTTATGTTGAATTTAGAAAAAAAAAAATCAAAATATAATCTAACACAAGAAGCAATGAATAATCTTTTTACCATCGCGCTAGAGATAAACTCAGGTTCAAGGGCGTAACTATTCAAGTGTGGAACTACTCAAGGGCTGGGCTCCAGCCAGAGGCGCAACTACATGATCCTGAGGGGGTACATTGGATTTGTATTTAGATTTTATTTTTGTTTTTGTTTTTGTTTTAATTTTTTATAGATTGTTGAATTTTAAATTTATTTATTTATTTATTTATTTATTTATATTGATTGTATGCATACCTATTTGAACACAAGAAGTAATAACAGACTTGATAATTGTCACGCCCCGAGGCGTCCCCCGAGTCGTGACCGCCGTGCGGGCCTGGAGTTGCGCCCGCACAAGGCTTTCATGATGATTTGCATAGCAAGCACGTATTCAGAGTACGCAGATAAATTGAAACACAGATTTGAAACATAGAAAAGTTCTCTTTATTGATAATGAACATCTATTACAAACTCTTGAACGAGTCAGCTAATATGCCGAACGGCTTACAAAAGGGTTGACTCAAAATGAGATAGCAGTCCTGTACATTACATCCTTTTATAAACTCAAAACGATAAAGACCTCCAGGCTGGAGGATCGCTTTGCCACGGAGCTGCATTTGTGTATGAAGAGTTGCAGCTTCTGGCTTCAAAAGGCTTCGAGGCGCGGTGAAGGTGCGCTAACAGCTGGACTGGATCGGGAAGACGACTTCGGCTCCTCGCTCGGTTCGCCTTAGTGCGGAGAACCTGTTTCAACGAGGGTCAGCATATCGAAACATGCTGGTGAAGGCGAGCTAGCCTGACTATACCAATCAACACGTTGTTTAGTGAAGCATGCATATTTTGTGGGTTTCTATCTTGCCTTAGTTCATTTACAAGTAAGCAGCATATTGAATTTACTGAAATGAACGTGCCATCGTTCGGTAGATTTTACCTGACCGTCTGAATTACCTGCACAATACTTACCATGCCTTCCCTGCCACGGAGACACAAGTTAGTATGCAACAGGTTTAAATATACACGATGATCACTGGCATGGTTGCCATTTGGGACGGTAGTCTTTGACGAGAATGGTTTGCAACGTAAGTACAAGAGGTGCTGCAAGCCATTTCCGTCGAACAAGAGACTAGAACAATATGTCTCGCCCGGACCGGATCGATGCCAGTGCCCCAGCATCGTCCGCGAGACGTTTCCCTGTGCACAAGTTGTCCATGATCGAACAAGATACAAGTAACAAGTTATTGCAGTTTGAGGCAACAAGAGTACAAGACAAGCAATTGTACAAGACAAGCACAATTCATGATTTATTCCCTAACGAACAAGCATGCAGTTCAGTATCCGTTCATGAAGTTATTGACAAGCATAATGAACCAAGTCTATTATCTTTTATCTTGGTTTCTTTTAGTTATTACACGGTATCGTTTGATCGGGGCGAAGGAGTGAAGCTTGGAAGCAGGGCTAGCTAATCGGGTTGGTAGCCACTCACTTAGATTTTGGAAGGGAGAAGGAAAGAGGCGCTTCACGACTCGGTTCGCAAGCCGCCTACTGCTCGTTCACCTGCACACGAACAGCTCGATTAATACTTCTTCCTCTCTTTCCAATCTCGGAATAGAAGTGCAAGTCAATGAACGAAAACAATGAAAACCATCGAAACCGTTCAAGGAAAACAAGCAATTCCCAAAACCAACTCAAAGCACGAAAGCAACAAGCGACATCGAAAATCGAGGCAATAAAAGATAGCAGCGGAGAGGTCCCTCCTGACTCTGCCGCTAAGCCGATCCTTGGGGCGCAGTCCACTGAATATGGGAATCGATTCCGAAGAAACAAATCCATAACGAGGACGAGTTCTTAATTCAATCTATCCCGATCGAACGATACCGTCTTGTGTTTCTTAGCCGCGCTCTCCGCATCGGGAGAACGGGGCGCTACAATAATAAAAAAGAGCAATTGGGTAGTTTCAGGCATTTTCTAACTTCAAAGTATTAGACGATACCATTAACAGACATACTGATTATTGAAGAACTGGTAATCACAGATATCATGGCTCCTACAAAGTTGGACATGGTGGCTGGTAAAAACCAACATAGCAATTATATATATATATATATATATATATATATATATATATATACATATGTATATATATATATGTATGTATATATATATATATATATATATATATATATATATATATATATACACACACACACACACACACAAGCTTTTACTTTAGATTTCTCTAGTTCTCCATCTTCCAACTTTTGTACTTTAGTAGAAGTTTGATGCATGCACATTGGTTAAGAATGTCCAGTTAGCTTATATCAAGTAAGTACAATTTTTTATTTGAGCAACATAGTTATGTCTATCGTGCTCCTATGAAATTTTTATAACATGTTTATCACTTAAATTCATACTGGACCGAAATACAAAAAAGGATCCATCCTCACCGTATTAATATATTATTTGGATTGGTGTTATATAATGTTTCTATTCGTATTAATTCATTAATAGTTATAAAATATGGTATTAATATATGGAATAAAAAATATGTATATTCTAATTTATTATTTTTAATAGTAAGTGTTGCATTATAATGATAAAATTTTTACTACGCCACTAACTCCAGTCCAGCACAAAAAATATATTTTCTTATTTTTTTTCTTTCATATAAGTTAGCCTACGTCTCAGTCTATCCGAGCTCACATGGCTCCGTCCATGCTCGTTCTACTTTTCAAATTTAGACAGTCAAAAGTAATCATTATTAAATCAAATAGCAGCCTAAAATAAAAACCGTCATAAGCACTGTGGCAAGAACATCCAGCTTCAAGGTGCTCACCTGGCTCCGTCCATGCACCTATTTTGTCCCTATGAACCACAAAATATCCATCCCATCTTAACCCTACGATCTTTTGACCATATTAATTCCTATCCATAAATTGATATATGAATGCTGTGAATGTGACCAAAACACTATGCGTGAAGCAAAACACGATCACACATCGTCAGCACATTTGGATCCATTCTTCCTTGAAACCGTCCGGTTTGTACTTGGCGTACTCTTATTTTGGTTTGTCGACTTCCTCCTTTACGTGCGCTCCACACTATTCTCTTCTTCCGTTCCGATCTTGCCCTGCCGCTACTCTCATGAGTGAACCACCGTCTCTCTGGAGGGGAGGGAAAAACTGTTGTTATGTTAGACAATATATATATATATATATATATAAACGGGATATGAGTCATAGGCTTATATTTCTACATGATTCATGCACACATGGACCAATAGAAATAAATTTCTACATCCCATGTATTGTTAATATTTCTATATATATAAATATCTTCCAGAAATTTGATAAGAGAAAAAAGAAAAATAAGTGTTACCGGCCTTCGGAAAAGTCGTGCACGAAGCACTGCCCTAAGAGTTGATCCGAGGTCTATGTGCAAACGTTTCTCAGAAGCTCCTAGTGGTAAAATTCTCTGACTACTGGGTTCTCTTCGTTGCACACAACTCGGAGAGAGAGACCAAACTTAGCTCTGTCCAGAGCAAGGATTTAGAGAACAGAATGTGGTTCGAGAGAAGAATGAGAGAGAGATTTCACGTAGGAGAATTTTTTTTAGAAAAGAATTGAGATGAAAACCTCAACAAATATATAGGGAGAGAACGAAGCCTTCACTACAGACAAAAGAATAAATACTATTAATCCAGGCATTTAATGAGTAATGAAAAAAAAATTGTTGGGAGATGAGTTGTCACATGTTTAAAAGTTGAGAAATGAACCTGGACATAGGGAGTAATAAATGTCCAACGTTCAAATTTGAATGAGTCAAATCGGTTCAAAAAAATAAAGGGGAGCAAAAAAATTTTGGATCAATGCCCGAACCTGAAGAGTAAATTGGATCGGCATTCGGCGTCCGCAGGTGTGGACACGTACCCGCACCAGTTATGCGTGCCGAACCGAACCGAACCGAGCCGGACCGGGCGATGGCGGTGACGTGCGCGTGTGGCCCAAGGGGTTCCCCACACAACATCTTAAGAGAGCAATGAAAAAGAAGTAATATATACATATAAGGGGGAAGAGGTCCAACTGATGTGGGACTAAAGTAAAAGAAGAAAGTTGAGCTTTTGCTCACATATGTATGAAAATATATACACAACCAACAATCCCCTCCAAAAGGTCAAGTTTCAAAATAGATGTGACAAAGATATTAAAAGTGAAGAGTTTCTGGGCAGGTATATACTATGCATAGATGAGATGGACTACAACCTTGAATCTCACTTAGTGACTATCGTATTTGTCTGAAGAAGTGCTTGATGGACTATGCCTTGAATCAGACTTCTTTTACTAGATTCAGAAAAATAACACACATAGTATGCTAGAGGTTCTGGGTCTAACGAGTGGGACTTTTGGTTGGCCATGCGCACTTATTCCAAATTCATGAGAGTTGTCTGTGATCGTCCGGTCCCATAGTCGCGACCTTCACGACCTCTCATATAGGTAAGTCCTTAAGGGTTGGTGATATGTGTCAACCCCGCATAACAGTTTTGACCTATTAAATTTTTTAAAACTCATCATAACCATATCACTCAAGAACACTGTCACCATAGGGATGGAGAATCATTGTACGCATGTATAGCCACTTGGGCATTATTGTAATAAGATTTTAATCTCGGGTCAATGTTCCATAAAAGTCACCTAAGTCCAGTTTGTTCCTACCCATTGAACTGGTTTCTTGGGATCTCCAGTCAGACTCGGTTGGGTTGCCATTGCTGGTGACTTTACTTATGGGCTTAACCCCATCCCCCTCGATAATTCTAGGATCAAAGTCCTAGACAGACCCTTCGTCAAGTGGTCTGCAAGGTTCTTTTCTGACTTTATATAGTCAAGAACCACATATTTTCCTAATATGCTCTTTATAGACTTGAAGCGCAGCTACAGGTGCATATTCATTTTAACATTCAAAGAATCATATTTTAGTAGTTCCATAACAGATTTATTATCATAGTTTATAGAAATTGTAGGAACATGACTAATAAAAACAGGTATATGCATAATAAGGTTTCTTAGCCATCCGGCTTCTGTATATGTAGTGTCCAAGGCTATCATTTCAGAGTCCATTGTACTTCTAGCTATGATAGTTTGTTTACATGAGCCACAAGAGATTGTAGATCCTCCTAGAGTGAAAACATATCCAGTAGTAAATTTTACATCATGTGAGTCAGTTACCCAGTTTGCATCTGAATAACCTTCTAAGATATCAGGGTGTCTAGTATAGTACAACATATAATCTAGAGTACCCCTAAGATATCTAAATACTCTTTCTAATGCTGTCCAATGTAACTAATTTTGGTTAATAGTATATCTACTTAATCTCCCAATAGCAAATACAATATCAGGTCTGGTCCTGTTTAATATATACATGAGAGAACCTATCATCTGTGAATATCTGTGTTATTTCATAGGAGAACTCTCATTCTTAACACTACTGTCATAAGAAGTAAGGGCATGTTTCTTATCAAAATACTCAAATTTTCTTAGCATTTTTTCGATAGAGTGTGCTAAGGATAGAGTATACCCTCCTTGTATTTGGACAGTTGCATGCCTAAAATCAAGTTGGCTTCACCTAGATCTTTCATATCAAACTGGCTGGATAAATAGTCCTTGGTATTAATTATCAATTTCAGTGATGATCCAAGAATAAGGATGTCATCTACATACAAACATAAGATGACACAACTTTCATCTATAATTTTGGAGTATATACATTTGTCATACTCATTTGGCACGAAACCATATTCTGAGATGACTATGTCAAATTTGTTGTGCCATTGCTTGGGAGCTTGCTTTAGGCCATAAAGAGATTTAGCTTTAGACTCAACCTTAGCCTAGTTTGTTCTTCTGTTCTAATTTTCTTTAGGACTTGAGAAAAGGTAATGTCACCTTGAGTATGAATAAGGTCTTTCTTGACATCAGACCGAGAAGGAGGAAGCTTATTTTTTAAGCAGGATATTTTATACTCAGTAGAGAAGAAAGTGCCTTTGGCTTGAATATGCCTAAGGTATTCTTGG